>JAAWXA010000027.1:2188120-2255881 GCA_038090715.1 Florisuga fusca
TGCTACTGAGTCCTCTACAGTTACTTATGGAGGAGATTTTTACACCCCCCCCTGCTCATTTCCCCCTTGGGTCTTCTGGATATGTATCAAGGTCTCCAGAAGGGTGACCTGCCAGGACAGCTGCAGCCAGAAGGAGTGAACAGAGCCAAGACCAAGATTTCTTAGGGGAGAAAAACAGAACAGGGCTTCTTAATTGCTAATGCCATATGAGGAGCTCCTCCTTCTCCTCATCTTCCCTGAGGGACATGGGACTGGTTGCAGAGATCCTCACACCCAGCCAGGAGTGAGAAACCCCCTTCATTATTTTGTTTTTCTTTTTTACTATAACTTTTCCATAATAATAAAAGCAAGAGCAACTCGAGTGGGTAGACAGAAATGTAGTGGGAGGAAAATGGAAAAGAAGAAGGAATTGAAAGAATAGCTGTTGGCAGTAATTTTTTAAACCCTTTTGAAAGCATCACAGCAATTTTTAAAGAGAAATTTGGCACTTTTTTTTTGGCCTCTTGCATCTATGTGCAATTTTCTTACAATTGAGGGAATTCAGTGGTTGCCATATTAAGGAAGGTTATGTATATATGATATATTGGCAGGTAAAAATAGATGTTGGCAGATAAAAGGATAAACAGGAAAAAAATCTGTTACACAGGCATATCGTGCCTTCAGCCAGATCATCCAGCAGTGAAAAAAATTATTCCTCTGGCTGACGATAGCAGAGAATTAAAATTTTGAGGGAGCTGCTAGTAAAAAATAGTATTTTCCTTGCTGTATATATGGAAATTGAGCACAGAGCATGTGGTGTTCCTGTGGCTAATGAATTCTAAAGCAAAGCCAGGAGCTGGAAATACGCAGAAACTCCCCACTGCAGGGATCTTTGGCACCATTGTGTGGCTCTGTGGCTGAGACAATGGGAACAATTTTATGCTAATCAGTGGAAATAAAATGCAACATTTTGGTACAAGAGAAATTAGGTGACACCAGCACTTGAACTTTTCTAAGCAGGAGTCTGGGTTTGTAGGTTATCAGGATGGATAACACTGTGAGGCACTTCAAACCTAATGCAAGTTCTGGCAATGGGAAAGTGCAAATTCTTTTTTTTTTTTTTTTTTGTTAACGTTTGTTAATTTTTTTTTTTTGGTAACTAGAAGATGTGCGACTTCATTATTTTATCTATGTTTTGTTTTTTTTTTCCTTCTGTCTTTATCTTAAGGAATATAAACAATTCTGTGAAACTATGTCTTGCTTACAATAAGTTATTTCTTCTTTGGATGGAGGGATCTACTGCTTTCACATGGTTAAATGTGAAATGCTAGGTTAAATGTCCTGCTTAAGGGTACTTAAAAGTGATTGATAACAGGTCCCCAGAAAACAAATACAAACTCAGAGGCAGTGGCAGAGAAAGGTCAAAGGCAAAGGGCCAGTGGGGGTGAATGTGGTCAAGTAATAGGGGGTGCTCAGCAGAGGAGGTTGAGGGAATATGTAGGGATGGATTCCAGGGAAAACTTTCTATTGGATTGCCTGAAAACCTTTCCAGCCTCTTCTGTTGCCAGACCAGAGCTTTTTCAGGACTTCTATGGATAAGCCCTGGATGACACATGAAAGCATGTTAAATAAATATTACTCATCATGCTCTCTTGCACATTGAACATTGTAGAGACACACAAAATTATACAGGCTTTTTTCCCTTGCAATGACTCATCTTCTGCTTTAAAGAAATAGTGAAATATGTAAGTTAAGTTATGACTTGACACAATTTTGTACAAGCGTCCTACTTCAATCAGGATTCAAGATTTTGCAAAGGAAAATGAAAACAAATCATGGGCTCCATGAGTTGAAATAGGAACACAAACATCAGATACAGCTCTTTAAATCACAAATCTCTGGTAGAGAACGAGGATTCTGTGAAAGAGGGTTTTTGTCAAGAGAGAGCAGATTCTGAAGCCAAGATAGACAGTTTCAGTGACACTACCTGATGCAACCTTCTGCTTTTCAATATCAAGACACATAAGTTGAATCGTGGACTTACTTAGGATGTAGAGGCAGAAATGAGCTAATATCTTTGATTCAAGAAGTTATCCATCCTCTGTGAAAACAATACTCCAAGTGGTTCAGCCTCTATGTTAAATGTGTTTTTTCTAACAAAGTCTTTCTTGGATAATTTGTAGTAATTTGTGCTGAAGTGTTTACTGCTAGTGGCTTTTGACAGACCAAATACTGCAGAAGGGCACTGATAGCACAATAATAACTTATATCTGAATGTCTAAATTAATACAGATGTTCAGCCACTAGTTTTGCATCTCATTCAAGAAAAAAAAAATCAGAAATAGCTATTAAAAATGAAAGCTTTTTATATCAAACTAAAGGCTGTCCGAGCACACAACACAGAGAGGGAGAGGGAAGTTTGAAATGCTGATGTCAAAGAATGAGTGGAACTGGTTGAAAAAGAATCTGAAAATACATGGAGCATTTGTGTGTGGTCCTCAAGATTCAAAGGGCTTCTTTTCATGGCAGTAGTCACTATTCTTTTTATTGTTTTATCAATAAAATGGGAAACAAATTGATAAGCAAAGGGCAAAAAACCTCTTGGTACTTCCCACATTAAAAATTGTTTTTTTCAAAGGCCATTTTATCCAAAATATGCCTTTCAAAGTACTTTTAACTGATTTGTACATGATGAAAAACAGACTTTGTAGATGCTAAAATAGAAGCAAAGTGGTTGCTCTAATAATTCTTTAAAAGAGAATTCTTGTTCCACGTGTTTGATAAACTCTGAGTAGAAGAGGATTTATATCTCAATAGTGCATAAGACAACATGGGTTTTTCAAAGCTGCACTTCTGATTGTGGGGAGATATAAATGGGTCCTTAGATATGTGTAACAGCAGCTTTGTAAATGCTTTAAAAAAATCTTTCTCCCAACTGCAAGCTGGCACAAGGGACAGGGCTCCTCTGACTGTGGGACAGGGGCTGTACAAGGCTTGGGTGTGTTATTTACTGTTGGACATTGTGCCTTTCAGATGAGCACTACTCTGATTGCTACCTGTGGAGTTAGGAAAGCCTGTGCCTCACCCCTCAGTCCCCATTAAATTAAGGAATTGTGTCTACTTAATTACTTCTCAAGTAATTAAATGAGAAGTATTTCTCTCAACCCAACAGAGTTTAGTAGAATCAGAGGTGACATGAGGAAATAAGTTCATGCTTACATTTTTATACTGTGAGATTAATATTATTGAAAAATTTCTTCAGTTTCCTATACAGGTTAAGGATTAGACTTTCAGGATCAAACTTTCATAAATCACTTAAGAGAAATAACCTGTATTTTTCAGCATCAGTGGGTTGTTAGCAGTACAAGCAGAATGCCTTTTTGAGCTTGGATTTTTTTTTAGTATGGACATTTTAGGATTTGTTGCGCTCCTTCTCAGAAATTGCTCTTTTTTTCACTCATGTCACATGAAACTGAACTCCAGAACCAGAATGATAGTTATAAAATCAATCATACTCACATTGTCCATGCTCCCCAAACTCACTGAAAGAAACGAAAACTAAACGCTCACTTTAGCAAAAGTAGAAAAGAATCAAGAAGTTCTTGAAGTCCACTAAGCAGAAGGTAGTGTTGCAAAGCAGGCAGAATGTGGCCTTTTTCTGTAAGCTCAACTATGCAGCTTTTGTGCTTGCTGCTGCTCAGAAGTACACAAAGAATGTTTGTGTGAAGGGGGTGCTGGCCTGAGGTTTGACTTTGGGGATGGTGAGTTCAGTTGTCCCCCTTTCTGGTCCATGATGCAGCAAAAACTTTTTGGCCCAGAACGTGATGTAAATTGATGCAAAACTTGGTGTAAATACCTCTGCCTTCCTGTAGTTTCAATTTTGCCCTACAGTCTGCATTTTCTAAATATAGAAACTGGCAGCAGCAGGGAAAGAGCAAGAAGAGGTGCAAGAAAAGGGTAAAGTCAGGAAGAGAAAGGAATGGGAATTAACACAAAGCTTCCACATGGACTCAGTTTTAAATTTAACTCAGCAATCCCTGTTTTCTTACCCCTAAGTAACCTAACTAGCTCCAGAGGAGAGTTTATTTGAACCTACTCCATCACAGGAATAAAGACAGCCCTTGTATTGTAAAGAGGTGCCAAGTAACTACTCCTAACCCCCTACTAGTGAAGGAGAACTGGGCACTGGGCTTTGTCAGTACTTGGCACACTAATACAGCTCCTGGTGACCTCAGTGTCCTTCAGTCAAGACCAAGGAAAGCTGTGAAATACAGAAATAAAAGGGTTTTTTTAACTTGTGCATTCTGAAATGCAGGAGAAGTTGTGGTTACATCGACAGAGACCAGATAGGAGCTTTCTTGTATTGGTTCCTTTCATTATTACAATTTTTTTTTTTAAAAGGAACTGCAGAAAACAGATACAAATATTCTTTATCTTTTCTGTGACTGATTTTAGTGCGATACGGATAGCTGACAGAGATGGATCTCTTTTGACTTAGAGATATCAAAATACATTGTGTTCAGTATCATTCTTTTCAGGGCCACTCCAGGCCTTAGAAGAATTGCCACTTTTGCAGTCAAATCCAAGTAACATCTGCTCTTTGCAACCAGTCAATATTGTGGAAAAGTTCAAAGAAAGAAGATCATTAGTAGTGTCAGCTTTACAACCAGGAGGTAATGGCATTAAAGTGAGCAAGTATAATACCCAACAATACCAGGCTCATTAACCAGTGATTTATCATGATGAAAAGACCTGTTTAACCTTTAGTCTTCACATGCTTTCTGTTTTTAACAAAAAGACCTATTATTTCTAGTTGTCAAGTGATAATTTGCGGGCTGTTAAAGGGATGTATTAAATTATGCTCGAAATGATTATACAGAATAACACAAATATTGCATTTGCAAAGGGGTAAGTTGAAGCTAATATGATTTTTTTCTCCTCTTCCTCTTTTAATTCTCTTCAGCCATTTGGGAAGTAAAATGTAGTCCTTATATATATCACAGATATCAGCATGTGACTTTTAAGCAAGTTAAACTGAGTTTGATGCATGCAGCAAGTCACAACAGTATTTTATAGAAGAAATGAAATCCACAGAGTATTTTGAGGGTTGTATGTACGTATGCAGAAAGTTTGTTCTTGCTTCTGGATGAGTCTACCTAGCTGATGGTCCTGCAGGTGTATGTTTCTTTCATCCACGTCCTGGAATGTTTCATGAATCTAATTCAGTTTTGGAAAAGAAGCACTGTTGATTCTAGACAGCTTTTGAGAGTTGCCATTTAACTTTATCTACTACAGGAGATCAGCCAGCACAGCTTTCTCTGACCTGCAATATCTGTCCCTTGCTGGCATGAACCCCCTCTGAAAAGGCCAGTTCTGTCAAATTGTGTCAGACTCTGTGGTGGTTTTTGGGATGTGGACAAACATCCATCAGGGATGGGAAAGATGAGACTCATTTCAGATCTAGTTAGATCACTTGTGACCCAATTCAGATTTACATTGAAGGTTACTAGGAGTGCCATGTCATCTCCTGTCTAGTTTCATGGGTTTTTCCCATCTATTTCATTCTCTTTATATCCTTAGCATAGTAAAAGCATAAATTTATAACTGATTTGGTAAATCTCCAAGTATTTCTGTAAAGGAATTGATTCTAGGCACAGAAACTAACCTGCATGAGCAGACAAAGTAAAATGATTGGGCCTCACACCTTTTTTTCACACTTACCTTTTGCATATTGTACAGTATATTAGCCTTTCCTATGCAAATTTGGTAAAATTTAGTCAGCATTTAATTAGGAGAATTAGTTAGGAAAAAATTGATATTGTTAAACATGGTAGTAGAGAGAACATATATGACATTTATTCTTATATATATACAATATGTATATACAATATCATGTAAATATGTAATAAAGAATCCAGAAGGATTTTCTTAGCTATTTGTAGATTGTGTGATTTTACACTTGGAAGGCAGTTTGGTAATGTACAGATAATGCAGAAGTTGTGACAGTTCTTCTGAAGCAGGTATGTAAACTGTAATAGTGTTGCTGTAAGGGCTGTAAGATATTTTCATTCCCTCAAACTTTATTAGCACAGATTTCCACCTATTATTGAGAAATTAGCTAGGTACATTTTGTAAATGGCAGTGACTCCAGATCTATAGATCTCTGTAGATATCATCTGTATAGATGCCTACAGACACTCTTTCTCTGCTCACCTACAATGTTAAAATACTGATCTTTGTTTCCTGCTGTGAAAGTGTTACATCAATTTGGGGGGAAAATACTGAGCATGTTTTGGTCTTGGTGATGCTGATCTTCCTCTCTTCCTAAGGCCTGGATAAACTTTTGGGGATGTGTCACCATCTAAAAATTTGGTTGTCAAATAATCTTGGTTTTCAAGAAAATATTTGAAAATCTTGTTGGATTTCAGAGGAAGTTTGAATTGAAAATATGCCATAATGATCCCTTTTTATCCAGCATTCTGTTAACATACTTGTTTATATTTTTTGAGTTCTAATTTCAGTACTCTCCTCAACCCAGGAAAAATCAAATCTTTGTCTTTTATCTGCAGGCTGATGACTCTAATCACCAGGGCATAAAACCAGAGGTTGAGGTGAGCTTGCTTTCTTTCTTGTAGGTGGTACTTCTCCATGTATTCAATATTCAGTGAGATAGGAAATAGAAAATAAACCTTGAAGAACCTGAGGATTAGGACACTGGTTTCAGAGAAAAGATAATTCTGATGCTTGCTTCAAAGATGAGTGACTCTTGGAGCACAATGGAATTGCAGCAATATTGAGAGACTGGGAGTCCTATAGCATCCATGTCATCACATATCCTGGCTGGTTTAGTTAGTTCTTTCTGTAGAAGTCCTTTAGGTCCTTTCAATAAAAAGGATTGAAACCAGATCTTCTGGTGACCTGAGTACAAGGCTCCTGAAGGAGCTGCTCTTTCTCTCCTGTTTTCCTCTTTTCTTTTTTTTTTTTTAATAATTATGTTTCAATGCTTTGGTTTTGATTGGGAAGCCAACCCACCCCTCCCAATGAATCTGAATTCTACTCTTTATATCTGTTGAATTGAAAAGTCAATTGCTTGCATATTTGAGAGTATTTGGCCTCTAACAGAGACAGGTGCTTTTAGTAGGATTGCTTCTCAGTATTTTCCCAATAATCTAGTGACAAATATGCATCCTCCCTTCTTTAGGCAACAGTCGCTGATTCCTGTGGTCACTTCAGGACTCAGCAGTTGGGGTGAAATTCTGTCCTCAGACTCCTACAGAAGTTGGTGTCTCAGCTTTTGTCTTTCCACTGCAGTCTGATGGGGAGGGGGAGGGGAGGGAGAGACAGACAAGTCCTTGGAGGAAAGAAAGGAGAAACCAACTTGTATGGGGTTTTGTCCTGTACACTTATAAGATTTGACTGATTGCAGTATCTTTAAAAAAGGGAATGGATCTCATTCTCTTGGCTTACAGTTCTTCTTGGAGTAGAACTTTCAATGCATTTTTTTGCCTGTGGAAAAAAAAGCTTTCAGTGCTCTATGCTCTATTTTCAGTGCTCTCTTTCAGTGGCTATGTCTAAACTTTTCCTTTGAAAATGTGGGAAGTACCTAAATCTTGTGTTTGGCTTTGAAAAAAAATTGTGGATTATCTATTTTGCAAATTCTCACAGGGAGGGAGCAAAAAGTCAAGTAGGAAGAATTTGGTAGGTTCAGGTTTTGCATCCAACTATTTGTAGTGTTCTGGTGGTGATACCAGATTAGGTTCACAGCTGTAACAAATTTTTGCTCTTTCTGGGCTCCGTTTTGTGAGTATCTGAATGTTCTGTCTCTTAGGGATTAGAGTGTTTCAGGGTATATTATCTCAGAGATTACTGTGTTGGTCAAAGGTTGGACTGGATGATCTTGGAGGTCTCTTCCAACCTAAACATTCAGTGATTCTGTAATTCTGTGAGATAACCCACAGGTACAAGTTCTTTCCTAAATCTGGGTTGAATTATACACCACTGAATCCTGTGAGGAAATACAGAGTATGAGATCAGAGGCAGCAGGGGTCCTGTAGTAGGATTGCTTGGAAAGGGATGTGACTGAAGCATCATCTTGATTTTTCTTCAGGAATACCTGTCCAATTGGATGGAACCATAATTTTGCAGCACTGGTAAATGGATATTCTATTCTTACTGTGAAAAAAGGGAAGAGTTGATTATATTTGGTTGTGTTAAGTGTTACTTGCTCTAGTCACCCAAAATGGGGCCGTGAGCAGAAGGAAAAACATTAAAAGGCTGCAAGAAAATGGAAAGGCTGGATGCATTTGAAAGACATGTTGTGCAGTTGCTTTCAAAGGGAGCTTAAAAGCTGCAAAAATGTACAGAGTGAGTGAGCTCAGGGGGTTGGCACATCGTGTAGTGTATATCTACATACACATTAAAATGCACCCAGTCTCAGAACGGGGCTTTCTGCACTCCCTTTACCCCACTCCCCCTCCAGCCCCCGCCCCCATTCTGCGCTGCCTAACAAAAGCTTTTCCACAAAGGAAATTCTTCCTGGTTTGTAAAACAGTTGTGTAAAACTTGGACTGTAAAGCCACAGTTGACTGCTTTAATGTGGAACAGTTGGGAGGGTGGGGAATGGCTGGCAGGTTGGGACAGGACAGAGCCCTGGTGCCCCTATTCTGTTGAGGGGCTACTTAGTCACACCACCTGCTCCCCCTATTCTTACAAAGGCAACCCAGGCCTGACAGTCTGAACAGACGGATGTTGAGCCTCAATAACTTGGACACACGGCACCAGACGGAGCAAGGGGAGCTCAGAAAAGATAAATTGAGTGATCAATAAAGATAAGGGACCTGTTTAGCAGTAAGTGCTGGAGACGGAGCAGACAGAACAAGGGGGGAATGTGTGGTAAATAATGCAACTGTGTGTTCAGCTAAACTCAAACTCTTCAAATCCATGTATTGTTCCCCAAAAAGCCTTTTTTTTTCTCCCCGTGTTGGCTAATTGTGGTTTAGGTAGCTGTAAAGTGTCTGTAAGCTCATACAGGCTCCCTGGTTGGAGTCTCTGCAGAGTCAGCCGTGGTACCTGGCTGGAGGGGGTGGATGGGGAAGGGAAGGGAGGCTGTGTCCAGAGGTTGTCAGTGATGTTCTTGCACCTCCCACCTTTGCAACACAGGGAAAGTACAGTAAGGAGCAACAAAGTTTTGATACAGATTAAATACCAGTGCTTTGACAGCTGAATGACAGTGAAGTGGTCCCAAATGGTGGGCTTATTTTAAGTGGCTATCACATGCTCTGTCTCAAAGGCACTCTTCTTGTTCTGAACTTCTGCCTGGCATTGCAAAAGTCCCAACTTCAGGCTTAGAGTTCTAAACCCCACTGTCTTCTAAGAAGAAGATATGAAAAGCAACCTAATCAGCCTATATTGTTGCTTCACCTTCAGTGAATGAAACCCATTCCTGTGATGTAACTGATGCTTTGCCTTCTGCCCCTCAACTCCTCTGTGCTTGCAGCATACATGGGAGAAGCTGCTCGGTGTTTAGCAAGGATGAATCACAGGATATGTGTAGGCATAGAGATGTCATGCATTCTAAGTTGATAACTTTGCCAAGGAACCTTTTTCTTGCATTTAGGCCACCAGTACTAAACACTAGGAAACTTCACTTTGAGTACTGCTGACCTTAGAATATAATAGTTCAACTGGAAGGAACCTACAAGAATCAGTTCAATTGCCTACATGTTAGCAAGCAAAATGTTCAGTGGACAAGGAGAAGGACCTTGTGGTGCTAAAGAATAAAGTTACTAACCTGTTCCATTAAGCTGATTGAGCTTTTCTGATTCTTCTTGTCTCAATATGATTCAAAACATTTAATCTCGATTAAATGGGCTGCCCTGATTGCATTATCTAGTACATCATACAGGTCCCACGGCCTCAGCTCCCATCCTTTCTATTATTTTACTTATGTACTTGTTGTGTAATGCTAAACAATTACACTGTACAGTAAATAGTAAAGTGCTGACAGTTTTTAAGGTGTTGCTCACCGAATTATTCCAGGACACAAAAAATGAATTGTAATTGGGCAGTGGGACACTGTTATACAGGTATAGAAAAGTCTACTCTGTTTCACTAGGCAGAAGAAAATGCAGACCCTTAGAAATGACTCATAGGTAGACTTAGAGGACAGGGGGAAAACTCAAAAAGAAGAATTGAATCAGTCTTGGTGAATTGGTGGTAGCTTGTAAGTGCAGCTGAGCCTCAGCTGTTCTCTCTAGTGTCATCCTGCACGGACACTTTGATTTTCCTCTTGGAGCTGAAATGGTTCTCACCCTCCACAGCTGATCCTGCACAGCTGTGAGGACTCAGGCAGTGGGAACCCCTTTCCTGAGGGGAAAAGGGCCAGCACAGCTGCATGGAGCCAGCTGGTAGGCTTGGGTGATTCTCATCACTGTGAAGATGGAGGTGCCCTCCACAAGCTGTCCCAGTATCTCACATCCTAACACGTGTCTCCAGCCACCCTGCCTGTTCCACACCAAACTTGTCACAAAAAGCCCCACAAGTCTGTGGCAATACAGCCTGGCTCAGGTTGGGAAGTTTCCCCTGCTCAAGGTAAGGCTATGAGAGCCTTTTTCAGGGGGGATAGGATCCCATGGGACACTGCTGTTTAAAGGCCATGCATGGTGCAGGATTCTTTTCTTTTTACTGTACATGGGGGTTACTGATGATGAGAATTCCAGGATAAGGATGGAAAATGAAGGTAACCTGGAGAATGAGCTTTCAGCCCATTTTAGATGTAGGCCACAGGCTGCTGATGGGATACCTAGGATATGCTATAATGATGGAAAGCTGGAAAAATGCTTGGAATTTTTTCCAACACCTGTAGGAGTTAACTGTTCTGGACAGAGGTCCTGGATGCTGGTCTTTTGTCATTATGCAGCTCAACTTCATCCCTTAATGAGACAGGGGAGCTTTTTTCCAGTGTGTGTTTCTTGACTGGCCAGAGTCCCAGGGCTCAGCTGTGCTCTGGATACCTGCCTAGGTTGGAGTTTGTAGCAGTATTTCTATTATTTCCCTCCTTGTAGTTTTAATGGTGACTTTTTTTTTTAAAGGGTGATGGTAAAGGGAGAAGAAGATATGGAACAGAGTCAGGAAGGAGAGCTTTGCAGTGTTGTTAAACCCCAGAGCCACAGTTGTGCTTGAAAATGGGATAGTGATGCTGACTAGAGAAAAAGTAAATTGTTGAAGATGGCACAAATTAAACACGTTAGCAAAAACTTCAAGCCAAATGCTTCTTAAACTTTCAAAAGTTATTTCAGTCTTCATAGAGGTTTGAGGTAAGGAGAAACACAACCCGCTACCCTCATGTTGTGCTTTATTCTGTCGTGACATGCAAGCAACATACTCTGGAAAAAAACCAAAAAAACATGGTGAGGAACTTGTAGAACAAGGTTGCTTTAGCACTGTTGGGATGAATTAAATGAGCAAATAGACACCAGCTCTGTGTGAGTCAGGATCTTCTCCTGATTTCCAGTTTGGGCCCTGTTGGGTATGAGCATGCGATGTGGAATTTTTTTTTTTTATACCCTATCAAATCAGCAGCCACGTTGAGACATCTGCATGTATGCTAATTAAAAGTGATGGGGAAGGTTCTGTGCAGGCAGGATGTTAACAGTGCTGTAATGACTGTGGCTTGGCTGCACACTGTTGTTTTATTAGGACTTGATCCTTGTGGGTACAGAGTGATTTCAGCAGCAGGCAACTGCTGTCTGCTTGGTGCAAAAAGAACATAACCTAACCACATACCCATAAACTCCATAAAACACCCCCCTGGTTTGGTAATTACCTCGATACATTCTGTGATTAATGATTTGCATCTGTGGGATTATAATTCATGAGCCTGGCAATAAAGCTGTTGATTTTTATGAGAGATTCTATAATTCCAGCTCCCAGAACAGCATGGTATGGTACATTAGTGTTGGTACATCAGCTAAATGTGCGTGTAGCATCATAAGATGATTCCAACAAACAACTGGGAGCATTATTATTGTGCTCTGGAATTTGCCACAGTGCAGACAGAGCATGATTCATTTGGCAGCTTTCTCCTACAGCTTTCTGCAGTCATTTGAGAAGACCAGGGGTCTTTTTGCACGTAAAGTCAGCTAGATAGTAGGATGTATTGCACAAATAAAGTGTGTGATTAATAATAATAATAATCTGCTCCAAAGTAATTGTAAATTCTTAACAAAAAATGTGGAGTTGAAGAGGGGCTGAACTTCCTTCACAACTTTAGGACACAAAGAACACTGCTGTTTTCCCCCAAATAATTTCTTATAAATAGTTGAATAGTTGGGTTTTCTGAACTCCGTGAAGTGTATATTCTGGACTTCAGGTTTTACCTTCTGGAAGGGCAGAGCCCTGAGGATTTTCCTGAAATAAGGGAAGTGGAATACTCCTTGCCCTCTGTCCTCTGCACACCATGTCGTCTTCCATGGGTATTTCTGAATCTCACAGCATCCAGCTTGAGAATGTTTGAATCCAAGGATTTGACTAAGCTATAGGAACATGAGGCTTCACAGTCTCTGTGTTGTGCTGTCACCCAAAGATGACAATGAGACCCCAGTGTGTCCCCAGTTTATGTCGCCTTCCAGTGCTTACAGGTGGCTGTGTTCCTGGGACAAGAGCTGTAGCTGGAGAGCTGAAGTTCCTGTCTGGATTTTAGGGGCTCCCTGGCAGGTTGGTTTTCCCTCTCCATGTCTTCTAAATGGCCTGAGAGAAAGAAGTTATAAAGCTACTTCTGATGCATATCTCCCAACACCCTTCAGCTGCCTCATCAGTTCAGCTCCCAGCCTGCTGCAGGCATTTATCAAACCTATAGAACTCAGGTACAGAATTATGGAGTAAATGTCAGGCCGTATCTAGTTTAAACATTGTCCTTTGCATCCCATTAAAACCTGCTTGTAACTGAATTGACCATACCAGAGAGTCAATAACAGAGAATCACCTCCTGCTTAATAAATAAGTTCTGTGTCATTATAGTTTCATGCTGATAAAACTGTTCCAATGAGGAAAACTTGGAGCAATAAGAGGACAAATCACACATTATTCCTTAACGTTGCACTGCCACTGTGCATCTGATTGTTCTAAAATTTATTCATTCCTAAAGAACAGAGTATTTTTGGTTTTGTCACATCTTGAACCAAAGGATTTGTTAGTGTCTCTTATTTCATAAACAACTGCTATTGTTTAGGATGAAAACACAAAATAAAGAGGCAATAACAACTAAGTAGAGCTTTTACTATGAAAATTCAAGGAAGTATAATAAATAGAATAATGGTGTTAAGCTTTGGGGATAAAATGATATTCAAAAAAATAGGAAAACCTATGCTGCGTGTGAGTGTTGCTTCTACTGTTACTATTATATCTGAATAGTCCCATTTTCTCTGTGCATCATGGCTTTATTTTTGTGATTTTATTTTTTTTTTAATGTTAAGCTATCCTAAACAGAAGAAAGCATTCCCTAAATTGCTGCTTAAATTATGTGGCTGTGTTAGAATGCCTAAAATATTCCCTCCAAAACCCGTTATGTCTCTAATCAAAGTCCATTGTGTAAAACCTGTGGCTACATATCCTGCCAAGCCTGTCTTTGGCATCAGGTTTTCCTGAATGGTTTGGGGTGTTTTCTTCTTGCTGACACTGAACATGCATTGTTGGGGCTATGGGAGAGACAATCTTGTGAATTATTTTTTTTTTTTTTTTTTTCATCATTGGTCACACAGAGTGTTTGCTCCAGCTGTACAAATAATGGAGGAAATGGATTTTTTATGCAAGCCCAGCAAATACTCTCAACAATTGCCCCTTAAGTCAGTGAAATTTCAGGCCATTCAGTTTTCTTGTAAGGAGCTCACGGCTTCTTTGATGAGGAGGTTTGTTAAGCCCAAATGTGGAGAACTAATAAAATAATAAAAAGGCTCCAGAGGTGTTTATAGATTTCAATTATCTCTCACTTTCTCTCCCAGGATTGGGCTAGGCAGGATTGTGCTGCCCTCAAGTAGTACTTGAGTCTGGGCTGCATTTTATGCTCCCTGTCTCTGAGGTTTCTTCTTTGTGGCTGAATCTCCTTAGTGTGGGTCGTGTACAGAGGTGCTAAGGGCTCGCCCAGACAAAGCAGCCATGCCTCACAAAAGCAAAGGAGCCAAAGGAAAGCAAAATTGAATCTCTAGCACCCAGCTCCTGGGCAAACAGACAAAACTAATGGATCCACTCTTGCTCCTCCCATCCAATTACTGTGATCCAGTAGAGAGAATATGGCAACATGGGTTCACACAAACTCTAATACTCTTAATCCCTTCCATACATATAAACCTCACATTCACCACCCTTACTTCATTATCGAGCCACCCAGGCAGCCGGAGCTCCGGAATGGACCCAATGAACGTGCCTCCTCCTGGTTTTAATCAGCTAATGAGGGATATGCAAATGCCAAGCTTATGGGATTATGCCTTGTCTACCAGCAGTCCTCCTCAGAGTGGTACAGTACTAATACAGGTGTTAGTAAACTGGTTGTTAGGCGCTGGCTAATTCAGGCCCATTCAGGCTGGGGTTGTGCTGGCAGCCCTGCCATTTGTACTGGGGGCTGTGGCCCAGTAGGAGATCTATTAGGGCTGTGGTGGGTCTGACACAAACGCCTTGCTGCTCAATATGAAGTTCATAAACCCGGGTGGTTTGGTCTTTAGCCATACACAACAACCCAGGACTGAAATGAGGATTTCCCCCTCTGTCTCAGCCGCCTGGGAAATTGCCACGGGAGGGCAAAGGGGAACTTTAATTAACAGTTACTTAACATTTACATGAGCTTTCCACATACTTTTGAGCACAATGTGAAGCACAGCAATGTGATTGACCTAGGGTTTCTTTTGGTCACAGCTAGCCAACTCTGTCTTCTAGGAATGAACACACAGCCTAAAAGTACCCGGTGAGAATGAAATCCACTGCTTCTGGGGATGAGTGATCTGTCTGGGGCTTTGGCTAGTTGGATAGTTCAGTACAACTTTCTGCTTTTTAATTTTTCTGATTTGGTGATATTTCTTTAAGAAGTGGGGTGACATCAGTAAGGTATTCTCATAGACCAGGGTACATGATGGGAGCAATTTGTTAGTGGATAGTGTTGCTATTTGGTGGTCTAAAATGTCATCAAGTATGCTCATTTCAAAAAAGCAGATATTCCATATATATATAAATATATAATACCAATACCAAAATAATATAATACCAAGTCTATAGCATTTTTCAGTATTTCCCTGGAGGATTTGGGTGCTACCAAAAGTCCAGCATGAGTCCAACCTATGCTGATTTCCACTGGATAACAAACCAGATGGCAGGTGATGTACCCTCAGCAATGCTCTGCTGGCAAAGATGGATGATCTGGGTGTCTGAGGCTCTGAGAGATGTACAAGCAGAAGGACTGTCAGGCACAAAAGATGAGAGCTGACATCTGCAGAAGTCTTTTGCAAAAATAAAAAGTTATTTTGACTTTACCGGGATCAGAATTTCACTCAAAGTCATTTTAAAGGGCAAAATAATTACTGCCATGCAGTGTTTCTGAGACTGAGACACTTGGTTACACAAGATGTGACTGAACTCCAGCTTGCTGCTGCCTGTGGTCCTCAGCAGGGTCTGTTTACCTTGGAGTGTGGGTTGGCAGAAGAGTAGTTCTTACAGGATGGAAGAGGAAGGCTTCTATGCCTCAGCTTCTGCCCAGGGCATCTCATCAGTCTAGAAGCAGTTAATTTGCTGAGTAAAGTTCATTTGTCGTTTGGAAAAGAACCCTTCAAATGCAAGGAATTCTTGACTTCCACATACACTGTAATCAAAGATACTGCAGCCTCAAGAATTCCATTTTATTTTGCTTTATTGAAGATGCTCTTTGGATTCCACTGCTCTGGTTCTATATGAAAAATGGCACAACGATATTGCCAGGTTTCCAAGCAGGTTTAGTTTAAACATCATTTCTCTTCTTTCAGGAAAATAAGATTTTCAGCCCACTGCTTTGCATATGCTTTAGCTAACAGGTCTTTCCTTGGTCACCCTTGAAGTAATCTTTGGGTTTTTTTGTCAATATGATTTGAGGGTTAGATGAATCATGCCTTTGTTCTCACTGTGAAGTCACTGAAGAAGTCACTGTGAAACATTTCTTTCCCATATACGTATTTTTATGTAATAACATAATTTAAAATCAAGTAAGACAAACCATTCTTATAAAGAGGACACAGCTTGTTATGACTCAGACTCCTGTAGAGTTTGTATTTGAGTTTCAGATCCTGGCATCCATCTACATGTGCTGGCTTTTCTATGAATAATTTTAAGCTTAATTCAAGGAAAAAGACATACACAAGAAAAGAAAATCTGTTTTTACTCTCCTTAACTTCAATTATAGTTCTTCACAGTGCTGAAGAGAATATATTATTCCCAACCTACCAGAATATCTTAAGAAGCTTCTACTTTGTAGGACCATCAGCAAGCAATTGTATATTGCTTAAAGAAATCTTCTGTTCTGCCCTCTAACACAGTAAAATATTTCTGACAAGAAGAACTGCCTAACCAAGAGATGAGGTTAAGATAACACTCAGGGTCCAAACTATGAATCAAGCCTGAGCCAAATGAGTTTCATCCTGAACTGGATCTCTTGATGTGGCCAACAAGCAGGTAGAGGAGGGGCTGTGGAGCAGCTTACCTGCTCTGGGATCTTCTCCTCCTCCAACTACTCACCTGTGCTTTGACCTCCTCCCATGTTGTGGTTTCAGCAGAGTGGTTGGAAATCGAGCTAATGAGAAGGTGAGACCAAAGTGTATTGCAGTGTTGATGGCATTTTCTAATAAGCACTACCACAAGAAAACTGCAACTCTGCATCCTACATTGTAACTTGGTTTATATATGTCTCTCAGCTGCTTTCAGCACCTTCATTCTTGCAGCCTAGATTCAAGATAACCAATGTCTGATTCCTCTTATTCAAAGAGAACCTCATGCAGTATGATAAAACAATAATTGCTTTTTTTTTCAAGCGAATTTCCTTATCTGTCTGCAACAGGTATTTTCTGCCTACTTGTTTCAGGTGGTCATTTTCTATTAGATAAAAATGTTCTGGCAACTGTCATGGGCTTCTTTTTAGTTTCATGCATAAGGCAAGACTACGTGGAGTTTTTCACCCCTCCCCGAGAATGATTTCTGGTCGCTTGGGACAACTCTATTTTCAGAAAGATCAGTTGTCAAAGACAGCTTATGTCCTCCTTCCAGGGAAAGCAAATACAGCTTCTTTCTTCGGCACTCCTGAGTCCTAAATTGTTTGTAACTTTTTCTGGAAAGAATTCTCAGTTGCCCAACTGCTAAGTGGAATAGCAAAATGGATAAAACTGCAGAATGAAAAGTAAGTTTGTTTGGATTGTTGTTGAAGGAATTATTTGCAGCTCCCAAAAGATGTGAGAAAATTACATCCAAAAGTTACCTTCAGAAAATCCTGAGCTCAAATAGCCCTAATGCTACTACTTGTGTATCTTTACAAAGAGAATTTTAAGCGGATTCCTCCTGCATGGCAGTCCATAGGGTTAAAGGTTAACAACTGACCAATTCCTTGGACAAGGTGTTATTCAAAATCAGGTACTTAAGACATTTGCTAGAGGACTTAGCCATTATAACTGTTTGCAATCAGTGCATTTTCCAGCAGGGAAAGTATTTAGGGGAACAAAAAGAGGGGGAAGATGGGGAATTCCAGAAAGCCTGTCGCCATATAAACTAAAAACCACCACTAGAAGCTGAGTTGTCTTTACAAAAATCTGACAGTATCCAAAGAAGTTGTTTGGAAACCAGGGCTGCTAGAAAGAGATCTGAGGATTCTCCCCAGATACTTTAGCTTGGCTCTATTTAAGCTTTGTTTTCAATGTACACATGTGTTTTCTCTTCCCATGTTGCTCTCCTTTGATGTAGTTATGCCTCTCTAGTCTACGTTGTTGTTTTTTTTTTTAGCTTGTAAAGTAAGTGGTAATTTTACAGTCAGATCTGAATGAAAGGCAAAAGCTGTTGGAAGCTTCTGATCTCGCACTGTTTGAAGTGGTATAGCAGTATCTCATCAGGGATGGAGTTTACTTCGAGGGAATCCTGAAATAATAAAAATTTTTCAGGTTAGATTGTCCTGGTTTGAAGGAGATTTTATAATGTAAGTGGCCCAAAATGTTCCCAGTGTCTAAGCACTGAGTACTGCTGCTAGATCTCCTGTCTGATCCAGGTTGCAGGATTTCCTTGCACATTTTTTTGGGTTTTTTCTGGTTTTTGGAATGGCTGTCATGGACAACACAGCTGTCTTCTTTGTTGGATCTGAAAATGTCCACACTGTTTTTGAGCAGGATTTGGAGAAGAAAAACAGGCAATTATAGAGCCTTAAAGGACTATAATTCTCAGAAGTGTAAGTTCATGTGTGAATAAAGATGAACACAGTGGATTCTAGTAACGTGTTAACAAAAAATAAATATTTCATCCCACTGCTATCATGGGGAGGAGGTAGGGGGAAAATGTTCATTTCACCTTCTGCTAAATCACTGGGGCAGATCTATGGCAGAGCCTCCCTGGGTGTAAAAGAGCTTTTAGATACAAGGCAATTGTAACACTTCAATTTAATGTATCGTGTTTGTATAAAAGAATAGAAAGCGTTAGATTTATTTGGACAAAAAGAAATACTAGATAGCAATGCAATAGATACATTTTGGAGATCTGAATTTAGTGGTTCCTTTAACACGCTGGATTTAATGTATACTTTTGTATTTAGAGGAATGATGAAATCCCAATCAAAATAGCCATGTCTCTAAAGAGAATATAAGAAGATTTGAGATCAAGCACAATTCAGTCTAGTTAAACAATGATAGCCTTGTGTAGCTTTCAAAATATTTTAATCTTTTTGGTTTTCTTTTTTTTTTTTTTTCTTTTTCTTTTTTTTTGTCTCTCACACATCTCATTGTGGAAGTAAAATTCTCAATATGCATTTCAATGAGACTCTTTTCACCTAATTACCTCTTCTGATTGCACATGTGATATAGCTGATAGAATACCAGCTTAGATATGACACTTAGGAGCTGATATTGTTCCATTGGACCTAAGTCAGTAGCCTTTGGTTCCATCCAGTTTTTGAAGCCCATGCAATCCATTTTAAAGAGAATATTACCAAAATGCCAGAGTGGTTGCTTTAAAAAAAAAAAAAAAAGGAACTCTGATACTGCTTTTTAGCTTCATTTGCTTAAAAATATTTTGCAGAACAGGACATTCAAATAAAGAAACACAGGAAATGGTAAAGATGCAATTTACCCAAAGTTGTATGTGTCTGTATATGTATATACACACACTCACATATATATATATATATATAAATAGCAAACCAGTGCTGGGGCCAGGAACAATAGGTGGATTTTATAATCTGTCACTTCTTCTCTAAACAGTTATTAACTGTGTTTTATAAAATCAGTGTGCCCAGTCTAAGCAAACACAGCAGAACAAGTAGGGGGAACGTGTGTGAAGGAAAGATAAAAAGAAACTTTATCTAACAAGTATAAATGTTTTTATACTGCTTTTACACTATACCAAACCTATGAAATAGGACCCAGGTCTGGATATTCCAGTTTCCCAAACTTGGATGAAGATTTGGGCTCTATCACATAAAAACTTTTTATTTATACTGTTATAAAGACCTGTAATTTGGCAGAGGTTTATCCTGCTTGTTTATAGCTGAAGAATGACCATCTGGAGAATGAGGAATTAAAACCAGGGGATTTAAATCTCCTTTTACTACTTGAGTTATGAAGATGGTTTGGTGGGAATTGTGGCCTACAGTAAAGCCTGACAATATCAGGTTTAACAGAATTTCTTCCAGAATGTAGCTAAAGCTTATGAAAGGTCTGGTTTTTATCTAACACAGTGGATGGATGCTACTGGGTTGATGGTTTTGCTGTTGACTTCAAAGGTCTAACTCATGAGGAATAATTTTTACTCAAGTGACATTATTCCAGCCTAACCGGGGTTTTACAGAAAACACAGGAATTACAGCAGTTGTGCCAGACTGCTAGAGAAATCATTCCATGAGAAACCAGTATTGCAGCCCTCTTATTTGCTTAGCAATCTATTTCCTTTTCCTAGGAGCCAGCTAGTTGTCCAGCCTGAATATGGCTGAAGAAAGGGAAGGTGAAACAGGTTTTGCAAAGAGAGCAATTCTTCCTGTTGCCAGCTGCACATCCAAATGTGTTGGATCATGTGGCTATGTACCATCTAAACCCCTATTCCACTCATGAAATAGATGCCTTCCCAAAGTCATGTTATTGTGTATGTGTATCTGTATATCCTCCATCAGCCTGGGCTTCTCCTGGAGTCCTGTCCAGCCCTGAGCATATTGCCTTTACCCAGAAAATGAGGTATTTCCAATTTTGCATATTACCAGCACTATAAGATCACATTTCTTTAAGGCCCTCCCCATGAGGAAGTTCCTTCATTTTGTATTAAAAGCATTTAAATTAATAAAGCAATGCCAGTTTTCACTGCTTGAATCTTGCAGGGGTTTTGCCCACTTTTCTCATCGTTCTTTCATGTTATGAGTAGCATTAAACCAATCTGAGGATTTTTTTTTTTTTTTCCTCCTTCAGCTCCCCTGCTCCCTGCCAGGGCTCCTAAAATTCTGTATTCTTTGCTCTTTTCAAAGAAGATTACTCAACCAGCTGACCCAAACAGCAGTGGCACCAATTAGACATCATTCAAAATTAATAACCACTATGATGATAACAAATCAAAAGATTGATTCTTCTGAGGGGAGAATCATTTTAATTAATTTAATCCGTGTTGAAAGATCAGCTGTGCACAGTCCTGCTCACCAGTGGGGCCCATTTGTCCCTGTCTGTCCCCGTCACCTAAAGCCAGTGAATATGATCAGTAGCCAGCACTTAGGGAACAATAAGAAACAGATTGTACTGTCAGGCTTCATTAAAGATCATCATTAGTATTCCAATTTGGAAACAGTCAATCTATCCCCAACCTTTTACCAATTCTTTTCGGCTGCTTTTGTCAAGTTTGGTTCAGCTGCTAAATGTAAAAACACTGGGCAGGCTTTTTTTTTTTTTAAAAAAAAAAAAGCAAGCTGGGTCTGGCTGATGCCTGTCAGGCTGGGGCTTAGGGACAAAGCTCAGGGGAAATCCGTGTTATGCAACCGGGCTGGAGATGATATCATCTGCAGCTGCTTATGATCTGAGTATTTATGGGCAATGAAACTTTCTTAAACTCCAGGCTTAACAATGATGAATGGAAATGAAATTGATACAGCACCTTCTTTCATCCCACTGTTGAGACTTTTTTTTTTTTGTGTGGTCCCAAGGGTTGGGTTTTTTTTTTTTTGGCTGGGCAATCCAGCTCCTCTCCAGCACAGGCTGCAGAGGGCACTTGGAGCATGCTGATGAGGGAGATGGAATTTGAGATTTGTTTGCAGTTCGTTTTATCTTTTTCACTGAGGTCAGGTTGCTTTGTTTGTTTGTTCTTGATTCTGGTGGCTGGAACTAGTTATGGACAAGAGGATTACGGGGTTTTGGGGAATATTTCTGTATGGGCATCCCGTTATCCCACTCATATCCTTGGCTGTGCAGGAGCTGTATCTTGGATCTTTGTTTTCAAAACAGTTTGTCTCCCAGGCAATGATCTCATTATTTTAATATTCTTGACATTTATTTTTTTGCTAATCTTGACACTTGTCCATCCAGCTTCCTGAAGAGGATGGGAGGGCAGGGATGTTTCAGGAAGGCTCTGCCTGAAACAGCAAAAGAAAAATCATGTAATTTTGAATAATCTCTTCTGAAAGTGCTTCACAAAAAGAGGCTCTACGTTTGAGGTTTTTTTCTGACATTTTCCTGCGTATCAGGAGTGATTATACAGAGATTGCAAGTGAAAACAAAATGAGACCAGAGAGACAGGAAGGGAGTGGAAGATTAGTTTTCACATTTCTTTTTACAAAAAAGAGAACAGCTGTCTCTCAAATTTTATTATATGTTAAAAATATTGCTATGAATACTGTAACATAGTGACAAGAAACAAAAATATTATGAATTAATGTAGGGTCTTTGCAAAAGCTCAGACAGTGTCCTACAGTTTACTACTACTTTATTTTCTGAATATTTTATACAGCTCAGGTACCCAGCTGGGGACAATTAATTGCCATAACTGCTCATTGCATCTTCACGAACATTTCTGCTATTTAATTCCATGAATAAGTGGGTCTTTTTACATATAAAAATTGTCACAGTAAAACTTACTTACTATGATGACCTAGCCTAAAATCTAGTCCTGCTACTCTGCCGTATTTAAACTTTTCTAAAATCAATCCAATAACTGAAAATATTTTTTCACAGACAGTTCATTAATATTGAAGTAAATCCTTTAGTTGGTGATTGCAGGTGAAACCGATGTTAATGAAAATTCTGTGTTAATTTGATCAAATTTTCTTTACTTTTATGATTGATATCTCGGGGAGAAGTTCAGAGGCATCTTTGTTTTTCTTTGTGAGAAAATATGAAAAGTTAATTTGCTGAAAAAATACAATACTGAGGTAAAGATTTCAAATGTTTTGCTGCAGGATTTTTGCTGCATATTAAGCCTTTCTATCTTTTTTCTCTTTGACGAGATGGTTTTAATAAAAATTCAGAAGGAATTATAGATTTTATAGGTTAGTACTTATTTTTATAAGTTAGTTTATAACTTATTCTTGTAGGTTACTACTTATTAATTGCAATTGTAATTGGTTATGTATGTATCTACTCAGTAATTAGCAGCATATATTGCAGTGGTAACACTTACATTGACAGGAAGGCAGCTTAAAAAATTCTAGCAGCCCACTGAGGAATGTCAGTCTTTCAAATTACTTTAAAAAATTCATTTACAATTGTTCAGTGTCTGTTTTGACTGTTTTGTTAGCTTTGCACTTGACAAACCTGTTACAAAAGGGAAGGCAGAGGGAGTAGCTCCCTATTTTCATACCAATGCAACCGAGTTCCTAAATACCAGCTCCATAAATGCTTTTTAGTATTTCTGTTTTTGACATGCATCTTCTCAAAAGTCAGTCATTTTATTTTTACTTATTAATTTTCTTGATTTTTGGTGACTTTTCTTTTGCCACTTGACTTGTAGCCATTTCTTCCCTTTTTATGTCACATACACCTTTACTGGGAAAGTGTGCCTTCAGAAGAAGATATATTCACTCTTCTATTACCTTGGTATTTTTCAATTTTTATTTTTTTTTTTAGTAGATCCAGTACTTTTAGAGGGACTTTATAAGCAGGTGACCTTACTAAACCTTCCTTCCCTGCCCTTAGCAGCACTATCCCACTTCTCTTCCTTTACCTCAATGTTTTAGCCACATGTTCAGGAAGAGCAGAGACCAACCTGGCTGCTCCATTATTAGCTGATTTAGTTTTCAAATTAATTAGATTTTAATCCTTATGGGAACGTCTCAGGGTGTAGTAGAAATGTGAAACCAGAAACAGAAGCATACTACCTCCTATTTTGTCAGAGATGTAGTTATTTTATATATTATAAAGTGTTTGTAAAGTTGATTATTCTACTAGAATATTTTTTTTTTTTTTGCTAACTGACTGGCATAACCTTTGGAAACTACTTCATATCATTTTTTCTGCCTTGTTTCATGCTGGAGATGCACCAAGGAGCCAAGACAAAGTGTGCTATGCAATTGTGTGATTTCTTGACCACACTTCAGTCTTAACAATTAGTAAGCTAAAATGTAAAATACAGGAAAATTAAATGCAGGGCTATATATTAAGGCAAAATGCAGGTCACTAACATGTTAGCTAGAAATGCTCATAACAAATCATTGTAAAATAATGGCAACAGACATAATCAAGTATTTCTACAATTTCTGTATATCTCCCTATAAGTGTATCCCTACGTTTCCTAAGGAACAAAATCACCCATCAAAAGGATCATCCAGAAAAAGACTAGGATTTCCCACAAGTGGAGGACCTGCAGAATTTAATGAAAACATTTTCCCTTTTTAAGAACTAGTTCAGCACAAAATCTGCTCTGCTGATGTGGCTGCAACAGACTCTGTGAGATCTCCTGGAATTTCTACGTGGGACTGTTGGTAAAATATCCCCCAGCTCCTGTAGCCACACGCTGGAAAGGTTTCTCAGCACTCTGGTATGTGATGGGATCCAGACCCTGAGTGGTGCTGGGGAGGTCTCAAAACCACCCCACTCCTCAGGTTCTACACAAGGGAAGAGCCTGGTTAAAGTCAGCATCCTGACAACAGATTTTTGCTCCTGTTAAATAGCTGACTTTGCCTCGGTGTGCTGGGGAAAAAAAAAAAGTGCCTAAAAATCCTAAATTATCGCCCCAAATTGGATGATCTTTATTGCTCTAAACTGCTAATTTGCTTCAGTGACTATTTTGTTCAGGTGTTCTTAGTAATTTACTTTTCCAAGTGCTTTTCTATGAAGGGATCTGGTTGCAAGAAACAAATGAGTACACGAAAATAAAGAGAAAGTGGCAGTGGAAGAACATTTTACAGAGGAAATCTGAACAAGCTTCAGAAGGGAACAGAACAAATCTGGCAAAACAGTTACCACGACAAAATTTAATAATAATAATAGTTGTTGTTATTATATTTTATTAATTTATTATTAATAATGGGTTGTTTCCTATCCCTATTTCACACATTTTAACACTCTGCAGCTCTAATGTCTATCCCAAATAAAGTTTCTAAGGTGTATTTAGAGGTGGACACAACTTGTCATCCTGACTTTCTTTCCCTATTCTCCTCTTTCCCTTCCTCTTCCCCCCTTTCTTTTTCCCTCCACTTTTTCCCTTCTTTCCCTCCCTGTGCTTTTGCTCCCTCTTTTCCCCCCTTTCCTACCCCACTTTTCCTCTTTTTTTTGTATATAATATTTTTAATATATATTATTTATTCTTTCCCCTTTGGTATTTGCTGCACATGAAGAGACTGAGGAAAATATTTTTGTTTTCAAAAGTCTAACTGCAGTGAGTTGCCAAGTGCAATAATGAAGGAAAGAAGAGAAATTATCCTTTGCTAAGACTCGGGCTGAGCTTGCTTCATGCCGAAGAACATCTGCTTCAGGGATGTTTGAATCCAAATTAGAACTGCACTGCCCTCCTGTGTCCACAGCAGAAAGACCCTGTGTGAAAAAGAAAATGTCTGGGGGAAACATGCCCGGGACAGTGGGAGCATATAGTTCTGTCTCATGAATGATTAAAAAAAAAAAAAAAAAAAAAAAAACACCAGTGCCCTCTGGTGCTGTGTACAAACCCAGGGGGTCACCAGAGTGTCACACACTTTGTCATTTAAAGCTCAAGCAGTCTATTGAGTAAGGCTTTCTTCCCCCTCTCAGGCCAGTGAATTTTGGTAATGTCTCTTCAAAATTATTTGGTGCCTACCAGACCAGAAATACAGGATGCTGGCTGGGACAGCAGGAAGCAGGAGGCTGAAGACAGAATTTTGTCCAGCGTTGGTGGTAAGGGATCAGCAAAGCAGCTGCTGGTGAGGGGAGATCTGGGATAAAAAAAAGCAAAATACTAGTTCAATAGAATTACACCAGGTTTGCTCTAATTGTAACATAAAAGTGGTAACTATAATTTTCTGAGTGTTTGGGGTTGGTTGGTTGGGATTTTTTTTGGTTTTTTTATAAATCTTTCATGGTTTTGCAGTCACAGATTTCTTCTACGAGAGAACAGTAAAAAAAAAACCAACAAATTGATAGAAAAATTGTTTATTGTCAGCTATATTCGAGCATGGAAGCTGAATGTCAAAGTATTCCAGGATCTTTACAGCTACTGAGACTCAAGTTTATTTTTACTGAATTACTGTATACACAGGTGAGTGTGCTTGGGAATGACATTCCCTGTTGGCTCAAATTTTATCCTGCATCTGGGTGCAGATTTGGTCTCAAGCTTCTCTGAGTGTCATGTTACTTAGTTCTGGGGGTTTAAAAAGACAAAACTTCAGCATACAAATGGTGTGGCCATTACAGAAACCCATGTCTACCCAAACCTGTAGTTACAAACCAAAAATGCCTCATCAGTTAATTGCAGAACTGCAGAACTGCTGTCTCCAGTGTCCCGAATATTGCCAAAAAAATGAACAAATGGTTTGAAGAACTGGAGCAAAGCAGTAAATCTCGTTCCTGCTCATGTAACTTGGGCAACAGCTGCTGAGCATCTGCCTCAGCTTCCAGCTGTATGATTTGGCTGCCAGTCAGAGTCCCAGTAAACAAGTTGGATGAGCTGAATTTTGTACCAGTGCATGAGCAGCAGTGAGCACTAAATCCAGCTTTACAGAGCCGGGTGACCAACAAGTGAAACATCAGAGCAATTACTCCAAATTGTGACAACTTGTAATGATTCACAGGGATTATTCCCCTGGGGAAGAACTCTGGAATAACAGCATGTTCAGCCTGACAGCAAGCCATGCTGTGTTTATATTAGTCAGTAGTTTCTTTGGATCAATAAACAGAAACAAGAGAGGAAGGAGTTCTTACATCCACACCACATGAAGTTCAAGAGATGAGATTTAAATTCACTAGATGAGATTTAGCCTGGTCCTCCCTTTTTTCCCTCACTATTACATAATATTTTTTTTTTAAGAAAGCAAACTCTTCTGTTTATGCTGTTGCACCATAAAACATCTGCTGATTTTATGATTTTATTATTTTTTAAAAACAGAATTTTTGCTACGCAGAACAGCCAACTTGAGAACACACTAAAACCTTGTAAAATGTTTGAGACAAAATGTGTATTGTTTTATAGTAGAATTCAAGGGCAGTAAAGAGTTGTTCAAATGTTGATGCAGCAATAATTCTTTTAAGTTACTGTCATTGGCCTTAGAAACATGGGTTTTGGAGAGAAACTGTAAACTACAATAAGTACTTACTATAGTATTACTCTTAATATTTTCACTTCAATCCTTATTATTAAGAATACAAACCTGAAAGCATTCTTCAACATTTTAAGCCCATTTTTGCCCCTGGCAAATGCAACAGGGTGATATACAGTAGCCAAAGAAAGGGTAACAAAAAGTTGCTGTTTTATTTGGCTTGGCAGAAACTTGCATGTTCCATTTAAATTGTCAACCTTTTTTGAAAATTATGAGTAGGTATTATTTTGTTTGGTGTTTTCCAGTGTTTCGATGAATATTTTTGATTGGTCAGGTATTTCTCCAAACAGAAAAATTTGGTGAAAGATGAGTTTGAGATAAGCCCATAAAAGACCTGAGATGTGAAAGATACGTTTAAACCAGATACCAACCAGTCAGCTTTGGAGCTATTTTAACATTACATTCCCAGCAGATATGTTCACAGTAATTGTACCAACTTTTGGAAGTCATTAATTTGACTCTGAAACTTCACATCTAGTCTGTTTCAGAACTGGTAACCCATCATCAAGGAAATCTATGATTTGTTTCTATATACAACCCAGAGGATTGTATCAGCTGAAATAGCTGATTTTCTACTTCACATGCAATTTGGATATGTCAATTCCCCACACAGAAAGCATAAAATGTGTGTTTAGTCCATTTTGGGTTTTAGTTAACTCCTTCAGTGTCAACAAGAACTTGGACTAGAGTTAACTGTCTTGTACCAACCAGTTCAAGACTTGTTTCAGGCAGGGTGTGTGAAACACTGCCAGACAACAGCCTCTCAACCAACACCTCTTCTTTTCCTGCTGTTGCAGAGGGAGCACGTTCTCCAGGAACACTTCAGCAGGGACATGCAGAGGGTAACCCAGACTTTCAAAGCTCACTGGGCCTTGACAATCAGCAGCTTGTTTCTGGGAGCTTCATACACCCAGCATGTGCCTACCAATACTGCCTGACTGCTGGCCCTGGGGATGCATACACCACGTAAGGGAATTATTCTATCACCTGCTCCCATGGTCAGTGTCTCCAGGGCAAAGGCAGGCAGACAGGATGGGCAAATCCAAGAGGCATAAGAGAGGATGGGTAAACCCAAGAGGAAGAGTGTGTTTGTATTGCTGCTCCCCTTGCACCCCACAGAAGATAGATCCATGACCCAAATGTGCATGCCCAAATGATCCATGTCCAAATGTGACTTGGACACAAGTGGTGCAGTGTTCAATAGTGCAGCAAGCAGCTTTGTTAGCATGTCAGGTACTGTAAATCAAGAATCTCATTTCATAGAATCATAGAATCATAGAATTTCTCTGTTGCTTTCACTCTATAGTTCCCCAGCTCACCGACTTGCAAGAATCTATTACATTGCTGTAAAAAGAAACGAGAAGGCTCAAAATTTCTCTTAAGTTTCAAACTGATGGACAAAAAGTGGAGGCATGAGTAAATCTGCTGAGGGTTTGGTGGAGTAGGTTTGATTCTGTTTAAACTACAAAACTTTGACGTTTGTAAATGTCCAGTTAAAGGCAACATTAAAGACAACAGAGCTTTTTTGCTTTTGTGGCTTTGCTTACCAGCTACAATGTCCTATATCAGAGCAGGAGAGTTGGGAGGGGAGGAGAAAATCCATCTGAAATTTAGCAGCTTAAAAAAAACAACAACAAAAAAAACCCCAAACGTTTATAATCAGCTTGAGAGCTCAGTGGATTTGTGAAATCGTTTGGGATTAACAGGCTATTGATTGCTAATAAAACAATATTTAGCTTTGTCTGATGAACAGCAATGGAAAAAGGTGTGGGGCACCTTGTCAAACAAGACCCATTGAGGGTGGATGATGGGTTAAGTGTGGGGGTCTGAGTGGCAGCGTGGGTGCCTGGTCTTCAAGGAGAAGTTGTCAGTTGTTAGTAAGGCTGGTGAAAGGAAGGACGCCAGCGCCTGATGGCTGGGGTAGTATTGATGCAAGTTAGCTGACTAATCAGATTGAAAAAGTCCCATGGTATTTATGTCACTTTAATTTTCATCAAACAATTGGAGACGACAGCACTCTATTAAGAAGAGGTTGATCCAGAACTAAAGCTAAATAAATTAGGGTCTCGGTTTAATCAAATTATCCCTCTACTGGCCCTGGATTAACTGAGGGAGACAGCGTCGGTCTCGGCACTTTTCATTGGTTGATTTATTTTATTTTTTTTTAAAGAAGCTGATAGAAAGAATGGGAGATTTAACACACATAGCTACTACTCATAATACCTCAAACAAGCACCTTTTAAAGAAGCGGGAATTAATATTTATCAGGAGAATTTGTGGTTTTACAGAAGGATGCTTCCATGTTTTGTTATTTTGTTCTGTAAAATAAACCGAAAACGAAGCAAAAATCTGTCAACAGAAAAGCTAAACTGAGACAACTTGTAATAAGTTGGCATAAAAATCAAAACATTAGCCTAAGGCTACTTAATGACTTCTTGTTGGATTCAGGATAGTTTAGTATTTACCTGCTTTAAAAATAATTTGATTGCACATTTACATTTTGCTCTTGTTTTCTTACATTATTTGTGCAGGGTGAGTCATTATTTTTCCTGCTTCCTTTAGACCTCTGGCAGAAGCTTTTAGGGCAGCTAAATCATATCTGAGAAAATAATATTCCCAAGCTGCCTGGTATCTTCTTCTGCAAAGGGTTTTCTTTTGAATTTTACAGAAAAATATAGTGGTTATCTTTTCAGTACTAATAACACAAAGAAATCTTGTGTTTATAAATCTCCTACAAAGTTTTAACTGAACTGTTGGAATAAATCTTTTGAAACCTTGAAATCCTAAAATATTCACAGTGTGTTGTCCAAGTAATAATCTCTTGTTTTCTAGATAGAGAAATGACAGTAAAACTACATCCTTTGCTTCAAGCAATTAAGTGAATTCATCCCAGTTAACTATGAACTTTATTTCTGAAAAATGCAACTTGATGGATACTCCTACACATCTTTATTGGAAAACTAGAAGTTATTTTTGCAAGAAGAACAGTGTTAATGGATTTAATCCAAAGCCTGATTCCACTTTCTGTTTTTATCTGGCTTCTAACTTGTTTTTTTCTGCTCATAATCAGTAATATTGTTTCTCATTCAACTGGGGCACTCACAACTTAAGGAAAGGGGAGCCAAACAATAAAATATTTGTATTTTTATTCCATCCATCAAAACCGGGACACTGGTCTGGGCTGTGGTCTGATACACACTAAGGTAAATAATTTCCACTGCATGTGTGGAATTTGATCCTTTTTTTGTGGCACACTTCAACTTTCCACTGTCTTGGTTTTGTTGCTCCTCATCAACACAGCCCAGAGCTGGTTCTGGTGGATCTGATGTTCTCAGGTGCTCAGCCCTTCACATGCTCTGGTTTCTAAGTAGCTTGTGTAGGTATAGAATTATAGAATGGGTTGTGTTGGAAGGGAGCTTAAAGATCATCCAGTTCCAATCCCCTTGCCATGTGCCAGGGACACCTCCCACTAACCCAGCCTGCTCCAAGCCCCATCCAACCTGGCTGTGAACACTTCCATGGATGGGGCATCCACAGCCAGTGTCTCACCACCCTCACAGTGAAGACTTTCCTCCTAATGTCTCATCTCCATCTCCCCTCTTCCAATTTTAAGCCACTACTCACTGTCCTATCACCAGCTGCCCTCAGAAAATATCCCTCTGTAGCTTTCCTGCAGCCTCAGGATTAGCAAATCCCTCCAGCCTTCTGGATTAGCAAATCCAGAGTTTGCTAAATGTTTAATATTTAAACACGAAAATATTTCGTGACACAAAATATCTTGTCTATCTTTTAGAAGCATTATATTCCAAATAGTTGATTTTGAGGGTTTGTTTTTAATGCCCAGACCTTGTAGTTCCACTACTTTGAGCTGTTAGCTGATCTGAATGCCACAGAATGCCTCACTGGCTTTCTTACTGTGAATAGGGATTATGTATTTTCATGGTAAAGACATGGTCTAAAGTAAAAACTTAATTTTACTTCAGATGAGGATAGGATTTCTTTCATAGTTCATCTTGACAATACCTTACTCTAGCTCTAAGTATTTTTCCTTGCAGAAATACAGATACAAATAGAAAGTGTGAACTATGTATTGATGCTTTCTCTGCAAACAGTGGTTTATCCTTACAGTGCTTAGGAGTACTTTTACCTGCATTTTCCTTTTGGACATCAGCAGTAACTCTGATGATCAGGGATTTTCTAAGCCTCTAGATATCCTACTAATTTTTTAGCATTGACTGACTGGAGTTATCTCAGTTGGATCCCAGTAGGCTGTAGCACCAGAAATTGTCATGACAGAAGCACTTCTGTAGTTGCATAAATATATTTTACCTCCAAGTAGCATGACTCCTTTTTCTCCACTCTAGATTTGCCCTAGTTGCAGCAGAGACTGCTTTTGCTTCATTCCTCCTTTAAATTTATTCAAGAGCAGTATTTGTACCACCAGTGCTACATTTCTGGTTGCATGTGCTATTTGCTGTTCCTCAGAGATGCTGAGGAGTGCTGGTTTCACTCTCCTGTCTTGCAGGGATGAAAAATCAGAGGAAAGAACACAGCTTAGCTGATCAGTTTGCTGATCTGCTTTATGGGTTCCTCTCTAGAGAGCTTTCTGTATTGCTTTCTGGAGCATTTTCTGGATTGCTTCCTAGGCATCTCTCTGGAGTGTTTTCTGGATCACTTTCTAGAGCGCTCTCTAGAAGTGCTTCTACGGTTCTTTCTGGATCATTTTATAGACTATTTTCTAGGTACGTTTCTAGAGCTCTTTCTAGATGTACTGCTGGAGTGTTCTCTGGATCACTTTCCAGAGCACTATGCTCTTAGCATATTTTCTAAATATGCAGGGCATTTTTCTGGACTGTTCCCTGGAGTGCTTTCTAGATATACTGCCACAGCACTCTCTGGATAGCTTTCTAGAGTACTTTCTAGATCTGCTTCTAGAGCTCTTTCTAGATAAATTTTAAGCTCTCTCCAGACCTCTGTATAGATATTTTTCTAGAGTGCTTTCTGGACACACTTCTAGAGCTCTTTCTAGATCTCTTTCTTGTTATGCTTCTAAATGTAATTCCAGCACACTTTCTCAATCAGCTTCTAGTGAGTTTTTTGGATCATTCTCCAGAGCTCGCTCTCAGTAATCTTCTGGAGCTTTTTCTAGAACTCTTTCTAGACATGCTTTTAGAGTGCTTTCTGGAGCACTTTCTAGATGTGCTTTCTGGATTGTTTTCTAAAGAACTTTTAGATATGCTTCTAGAGCATTTTCCAGATAAGCTTTCTAGATCTATTATTTTATCTATAGTTTTCTGTATGGCTTTCTACATCATTTTCTGGATCCCTTTCTGAATTGGCCAGCACTATGAAACAGTAATCCATTACATTGGAAATCTTCCTGTACCATGCAAAGCCCTTTACAAGGATTAGGAGATTGTAACAAAAGTTATCATATTTCAAGAGGTACTGGTGTAAGTGATACACTCCTGCTACAGGATTTCACGCATTCTTCACCTACCATGCTATATACCGTGACCCAAAGGAACAGGTGCTTTACATTTATTGCGAATCTGAATTCAAGTAATAATAAAAAGATTTGGTTACGAGGCTGTGTGGCACATTCCGCCTGTTGCTCTCCAAGTGGACTCAACAATAGGAGCAAAGCCTGTGCAATCAGTGACCCCTTGCCCCTTTGGTAGGGGAGAATTTCAGTAAAACACAAAGAAGCTGCTGTCTCTGCTTTTGCTCCTATCAGCTTGAGCAGCACTGACAGAGTGGTGGCTCTTAAATCCATTTCTGCAATTAGCTGCCTGAGCAAGAGTAGAGGAAAGTATATTTTATTATTCTGCATCGCTTCTGTTTCTTTCATGGAATCAGAACCTTGAGAGAGTGAGGTAGAAGTATCTGACTTGCCCGGATTTTTTTTGGTACATAAAGGGTGTGCAGCGTTTTGTCAGTGTTCTGCAGTAATTCTAATTCCATGAGTAGCACTGAGTGGCTATGTAAGGGAAAAAATTCCATGAGAAGCATTGGTTTATACCACTAGACAGCGTTTGCACAGAATCAGTATCATCTTGTCAGACCTATAGAAGTAAATCTGAGTGCCTATGGAATTTTAAAAAGAAAACACAAAATGGAACTTGTGCAAGTCTGAGTTAGCTCTTAGATCAAATTTCCTTTTTCATAACCTGTCATTCTGGTTTTATCTAAAACCAGTTTCTATACTTAAGATTTTTCATGTCCATCAGGATTTGCCTATAACTAGGCAAGCCTAACCTGCTTAATTAGTATTCTACTTAAAAGCCTTGTTAGTTCTAAGGGACAAGAAAGTAAGGCAAAGTGAGAATTAAGCTACATGGGACACATTTGCAAGTATAGATTAAAAATCAGAGATTTTAATCCAGACAGAGCAAACACAGACTTTCAGGTTTCCTTCTTGAATTATGCACACCCCCTCCTCTCTTTTCTTAACACCCACCTCAAATCTCTATCCTTTTATATTCAGCAAAACCCACTGAATTAGCACTCTAACAAGGAGCCTAGAATCTGACTCTTGGTTTCATCCCTCTAGAAACGACCCAAAGCTGCCACAATGAGGATAATTCCCTCTCCCCAGCAGCGCTCCGCACCCCACAAGATGGCGCCGCTCCCGCCCTCCCGCTCCCGTTTGAAAAGTAACGGTCGGGGCCGCCCTCAGCGCTGACCGGAGGTGGCCGCTAGGGGGCGCGCTAACCCGCTTGGCCCCGCCTCCTCCCCACCCCTCCCCTCGGTGACGTTACCTCCCCGGGGCGGGGCCAAGCGGGTTAGCGCGCCCCCTAGCGGCCACCTCCGGTCAGNTTCTGTTTACCTAATGCAGTAAAAAACATGGTATTTGAGACATGGTTTTGCCTCATAAATTCCAGTTGCTAGGAAAATATAAACCAAAGAGAAAAACCTCACTCTCTGTACCATGTTTTATACTTCAAGCACCTAGAAAAAACCTGCTTTTGGCAAGGGAAGGCTGTGATATAGATATTGTAATATATCTTCAAGCATATATGCAGTGTAAATGATTTTATGTTCCTGTGTTTTCTATAAGGAGAATTTATACAAAGGAAATAAAACAGGAAAAGGTGTCTCAACCCAGGTCCTTGGAAAACACTATCATGTATAGAAAGGGTTAAAAATGCAGCTGCTCTGCAGTATATTTATGGGCACACAGCCCACTTCATTCCATCTTTCCTCTTTAGTCCTAAGATGCAGTTGAGATGACTTTCTAACCTTTAGCATCTCTTCGTGTATCCCATAATGCCCATAGGAGCTGAAGTAAACACCATCCTCATCCTCCCCTTCTCCCCCTCCTCTCCTCCCCTTCCCCGCCGGTCTCTAACGCTCCGGTGCCGTGGGCTCCACAGGGCCCTGCGAGCCGCCAGCTGAGGAGGAGATGTCCGAGCTCTCTGACAGCGATGAGGCCTGGGAGGAGGAGGAGGAAGAGGAAGGCGCTGCCGCCGAGGGACTGCGGACCCGCTGTCTCTTCTGTGACAGGTGAGGTGGCAGCGACCCTCGGGTGTGGTGTCCCGGTGCCTTCACTCCCCCCCGCCCGGCCCAGGGACCTCCGGAGCCCCTGGGGGAAGGGGGTGGGTGGGTGACAGAGCCCGACCTCGGCCCGCTGGAGGTGGCTGAGTCAGGAAAATCAGCACTGCCCGCTTTGTAACGGTGCTCTGTAGCTTACCAGGCTTGCATGCCGCCTTTATAGAGATTAAAGTTTATTAAATCCCAACTAAAAGAAGGAGGAGTAATATGGAGAGCAGCCAGTTCCCCCCCCGCAGTTTGAAGCAGCATGGAATTTCATTTCTGGAATTCTCATTTACCATTGTCAGTAAATTGATGAGGACTTTTATTTTAATGCAGCAGACCTAGGTGGGCTCAAACATATGCAGCTTTTATGTCTCTGGTTAAATGCTGACTTTGCTCTAAGGGAGGTTTTGAAAGTTAGCAGAGTTTGTGCTTTTGTCAGCCAGAGTTTTTGTGTTGATCACTTCTTGTTGCAGCATATTTTGAAAGTAAAATAAAAGGTTGCTTGTGAGAGGTTCTGAGTAAGCAGATCCCTGTTTATCCTTTCTCAAAGACAAAAATGATGTATTCTAAAGACATTGCCCAGCAAGTCAGAGCAGAGCATGTAAAACTCACAGGAGTCTTACAGCTTTTAAACATGTAAGTACTGTATGTTTAATAATTTGTTACTTCCAGGTTGTTTAGTTCTGCTGAAGATGTTTTCTCCCACTGCAAGACAGAGCATCAGTTTAATGTTTGTGATGTGATCAAGAAACATGGTAAGTTTTTTTCGTGACTTGTCAGTTCCTTCTGTGTATCAGCATCTTGTTGAAAATCAGTAGCAAAGATTAGACACTGTTGGGCTCAAGAGCTTAGCAGACACCAAAGTGGATGTATCCACCTGGAGGTGGAGTAACTGGGTCTTTTAAGGGGCTGTTTGCAGCTTTGCCTTACACTTCTCTACAACCACCTGAGGGAATGTAAGGTTGAACTTCATATGAAGCTGCTGTTTGCTACTGAAGGGAAGGTACACGTGGGAGGATGTATATCAAGGGGAGGGTTGGCTTTGGAAGAGTTAGGTGAGACTGAAACCCACTGCAAGGAAAACAAGGACAGGGAAACAGTGTTGCTGAAACACGATTTTCAGAGTGTGCACTAAAAAGGAGTTAGAGGGGATGGGGCAACTTGAACCATTTAGAAACCTGTGTGTACATTTTTAAGAACTTCTGTTTTCTCTCTAAAGTCCAGTGGGAAGTATCCTCACTATTCTTCAGGAAGGTACATAAATTACAGTTTCTGAGCAAGTTTTACATCACTACTGGTGTATGTTCTTGATTTGTATGATCAATTAATTTTATTAAGTAGAAAGCAAAAAATGAGAAAAAAGTAGTGTAACAGCCTAAAAGACCAGCAGGGTAGCTAATAGGAGATAAATACGTCTGTCCTGACAGCTATGTGCAAATGGATTAAATCCTTTTTCATAATCCACATTTGCATGTGTCCCATTCTTAATTTGTAGTACATGTATTTGTCTTGAGGGTGAGAATTTTCTGATTTAGTCCTGAGGAGAAGAAAAAGGTAGCTGCCAGACTTAAGACAGGAAGACTGCAGGAGATAATGAGGTACACCCCAAGGGGAAGCTGGCCAATCAAACAAGTAATTAGTATTCATGTAATTGTAAAATGTGGGGAGGGGGTTCTGTAATGCAGCCTCTTCTTTTTCTTTTTTTTTTTTTTTTTTTTTCAGGACTTGATTTTTATGGATATGTTAAACTGATAAACTTTGTTAGATTAAAGGTAGGTGTGCTACACACTACTGCTGTACTCTGCATGTGGAGAATGGGAAATGAAGATGCTGTGCTTGCAATCTGCCCTTTTTGTCATAAATGGATGAAATTTTGTATTCTATTTATAGAAATACAAATTATAGGGGTTAAAATAACTATTGATAGGTTTAAATTTGAAGTTCTTTTCATTTTAAATATATTTAATTCATGTGCATCTCATTGTTTCCAGAAGAGGATGCTCAAACTTGGAAAAAGCCCATGCTATGTAGCATGGTGGTGTTTTGTTAATTCATCTTGGCCTTTGCCTCTGCTGTCTCACTCCAGTAAATGATTCATTTCTTGATAACTCTAGTTTCCAAGTTCTCAAATGTGTGTTGGTGTTAGAGAATCTTTCCTGGGAATGGGAGCTGGCCAGACCTCAGCCACACTGTTAGGAAGGACAACACCTGATCCTTTAGGGCACAGAACCTAAAATTAATCTCTGCTAAAAGGACACCAGAAACTGGAAAGTGGTTTCTGTTCTGCTGCCAAAATCAGGAAGCCTACAGTTTTTAGTAAGGCCTGGGTGTATTTTGTGTGTTTTGTGACTCTGAAGTATGTTCCTTGGTCATTCCCTAAAACTTCAGGTTTAGTCTGAAAACCACAAGGTGGTTTTTACTTCTGTCTTCAAATCTTAAATCCTTAAATAGCTAATTAAGAGAGGTTAACTATATATGGAGAGTAAACACAGAAAATAAATGAAGTTTAATATCTGAGTAAACTTGGTTCCTGATAGTGGTTTAATCCTTCAATGTCTACTAGTGCTTTACTGCTTATATTAAATTCCTTGATCTAAAGTAGGAACTTTCTCAGCCTTTGCTACACAGCTACTTTAATAGTACCCCAGTTATTTTAACAGGTGGAAGAGCTTTGCTTGGTGCTTTCAGAGAAAATTGGCTTACATGCTCTTCTTTTTCCATCTAGAAACCAACAGCAGCATATCTGTGTTCTCTCAGCAGCCCACTGCCTTGGGAAGGAGAGGATTATTTGAAACCAGAGCTACAGGATGATCTCCTACTTCAGTTTGGTAAATAAATATGTCTCAGTGTGACTGTACTGAGTTATGGGGTCAATGTGTATTGGCAGAGCAGTTGCTATACAAAGTATTATCTCTCTTATTCAGGTGACAAATACAGGTCCACGCTGAAGTCATGACATTGAGTCGTGCTCTGAAATTTTTACCACATTTTATATGTTGGCTTTCAGTCACTGAGCCCTGTTACATTGTCTGCAGAAGCTTTTAGAGTATGTTTATGAGCTGCTGTGAAGCAATATGTAACTGATAGTTGTGTTGGTTTTTCTCCTCATTTCTTCAGATATAGAAGATCTTTGTGAACCTGCAAATGTTTTGCCTTCAAATGGTTTAAATGATACCATGGTGCTCCTTGAACAATTAAAACACGCAGAACACAGAGCAAGACTTGCAGAAGCAGCCTTGGCTAGGGCACAAGATGATCTTCAAAAAATGAAGTAAGTGTTTGAACTGAAGTTTGGGGTTTTTTATTTGATATGTTTTAGGTTAGATGACATGTTAATGTTTAAAGACCAATCAGTAGAAATGCAAAGACGTGGTAGAATGCAACAGTTCAGTAAAGCTCATTGTTTGTGTTGGGGTGGTAACTTGTAGATGATTAGTAAAACTGTACAAAACCTGCACAAACTGAAAAAGCAAAGTATTCTTAGGAAAGCTACATAAGGACATGGCCCAGAAACATCTATTTTGTTTCAGACCACTCTGTTTTCTAGACCCTTTTCCATTAGCCCTTTAAATATGATTTTAAATATTGACGAGGTACATGATGGAGAAGAAAGGAGGTATTGACAAATAAGATGAGAGACTTTAAACACTTTGAGAGTTTGTTCCACTGAGCGTTAGTAGCAGAATTCAGTTGCAGTTCAGAGAAGCCATAGTGAAATCAATAAACCAACTTCTCAACTACTTTTATTTTCAGTCTTGGATATGGCTTCTGGTAGTAAGAATATTCATTTTATCACAGTCATGACTCGGGACATATCCATTAGCTGTACTTGCTTCTTCTAAATCTTGAGGTCTGCAGAATATGGATTGCTGATTCTCATGGATAGAATGAGAATCTAAATGTCTTCTTGGGTCACCTCCTTTTCACACAGGAGATTTCTCACACTTTACCTAGCTACAGGTACTGCTTGGGATACAGAGTAACTATCACTTCTTTTAGTAGCAAAGTGATTGCATTTTGCAGGTTTTGCTCTCTAAGCTGTGAAAACACTTTAAGGCTTTTTTATGAGTACACGTTCAGGATCAGTCATGAAGCTACCTAGAGATGGCTGCCTTCTGAGCTCTGGAATAATAGCATGAGGACACCCACTAATTAAGTATGAAATAATTTCTGTGGGAATGTTTTTCAACTTTGCTATTCCATGTAGACTTAGTGATTTATGACAGTTGAAAAGAGGACAAGTTAAAGACAGGTAGATGGAGTTTTTTGAAGATTCAAAGATTTTAAGTTCTGATTAAAGTATTTTCTTTAACCTTGCACTAGTCGTGCAGTGTGTCTGGTGTTGCAGTCCTTGTGCTGTTTGTTATATTAAATCCTTAGCTCTGTTACTCAGCCTAAAACAGATGTTGTTTTGACCCCTGTGCCACCAGCTTTTTTTACCAGCAAGAGCAAAAGAGACAATTCCTCCTTAAAAAACAAACGAGAAGTCCCATTCTCTCTGCTGGTGTTTGCTGGTTGAAGGCAGTCACTGCTGGAAGGTGATGGGCAGAGCTCGATGGTGCAGCAGCCTGGAGGAGCCTGCAGAGGGAGGTTGTGCACACTTAAACCTGGTCCCATTGTTATCAAAGCCTCCGCAGGCTGGATTCCTTATCTCTTTCCAGCCCTTTCTTCCCTGCTGTTCCCCCCGCCTCCTTTTCATGGGCCCATCAACGTGTCTCAAGGGAATATTTCAAATTGATTACAGACGATTTGCCCAGGATTTTGTGATGAACGCAGATGTCAGGAGCAGCTCGGCATCCAGCACCATTGCAGACCTGCAGGAGGATGAGGATGGTGTTTACTTCAGCTCCTATGGGCATTATGGGATACACGAAGAGATGCTAAAGGTTAGAAAGTCATCTCAACTGCATCTTAGGACTAAAGAGGAAAGATGGAATGAAGTGGGCTGTGTGCCCATAAATATACTGCAGAGCAGCTGCATTTTTAACCCTTTCTATACATGATAGTGTTTTCCAAGGACCTGGGTTGAGACACCTTTTCCTGTTTTATTTCCTTTGTATAAATTCTCCTTATAGAAAACACAGGAACATAAAATCATTTACACTGCATATATGCTTGAAGATATATTACAATATCTATATCACAGCCTTCCCTTGCCAAAAGCAGGTTTTTTCTAGGTGCTTGAAGTATAAAACATGGTACAGAGAGTGAGGTTTTTCTCTTTGGTTTATATTTTCCTAGCAACTGAAATTTATGAGGCAAAACCATGTCTCAAATACCATGTTTTTTACTGCATTAGGTAAACAGAAATTGTTGGTATTTGTTCAGTGTATTGATAACATGGCACTGAACAGCAGGAAAAATTGTATCCACCATCTATATGATTCAAATACAGTGTTGCTTAAAACTCTTCAAAGGCAAATCTGTATATGCCCTTTTACCTTGAAAAAAAAAAAAACAAACAAGACTCAAAGCCCAACAACTCATAATTGAAATGAAAAAAAATCTCTTCATGCTTCCTTTCAGAGAAAGTACCATAGTTGTGAAAGTCACAAACAGGTTTATAATTTTAAGTCAGAAATTTAAATAAAGTTCCTGCCTAATGTAGAGAGAGAATACAGAGTTTTGAAGTGACTTTGTCCATACAGATAGCATACACACATACACAGCTTTGTAAATAATTTAATAGCCTCCATGCAGAAATACCCATGAATTTGTGTTAAGGATAATATAAACATGAGGTTAATTTTAGGGGAGAGGGAGGATTTTTAAGAAGCACAGAGATGTCTGCAGAGGCAGAAGAATGCTTACCACAATATATAATCCAGAAAAATACATAAGAAATACATTTCAAGTCTCAAAAGATAAATTTAAAAATACAGTTTATATTAAAAATATAAAACTGTCATCTGAGATGTTACCTATATACGCTGTGGGATGAGGAAGCCTTTCTGTTAATAAAGTTTATAATAATTCTGCATCTCTGAACAAGGATATTAGTACAAAATAGTATTTCAATTGGTTTCCTGTTTGTCAGAATGCTCTTAAGATAACTTTTGTCTCTCCTCAACATAGGATAGCAATTTTTATGTTTTGATTTTTTTTTCTGATATGCGAGGCGCTCATTTGTGTGTGTGTCAGCTGTATTTATATACATATAGTAGCTTGCTATATTGACATTTTTATGGAGTCCTGCTGTCTGAATTTTAAGTCTGACACTGCTCAGTTTAAAAACTTTTATGCCTGATAAGGGTAGGATGAAGTTTCATGTGTTATTTTGCTGCAGATACTACAGAGGGGGGGAGGAAGAGTGTTATTCCTTCACACTGGCCAATTTATAGTTTCCCTTGGTCTGGTTGGTTGGTTGTTTTTTTCTTAGTAATTTCTTGCCTCCTCTTAATAAATTCCCCCCTAGCATTTTATTTTAACACAATTTTAAAAAGCATTATATTGAAATGGTGAGTGAGGGAATGGGATTGATGGATAGAGAAACCTGAAGTGAATGACGGTGGCTCACCCGGGCAGCAGGGCATACAGCAGAGACAGCAGCTGGAGTTGTGTTAAGTTAGGGCAGTGCTGAGGCAATGTGAGTGGGAAGGATGGAAGGCTGAAAGCTTTCCACCTGACTGCTTTCCTGATTGATGATGAACCTTCCCTTTTTTTTTTTTCCCCCCAAACTTTTTTGGTTGCTTCAGCAAATCCAATTATATACTGCAGGTGAAGCACTAAAAATAGTTGCTCTGAATATAGCAGCATAGTAAACCAGTATGATTTTAAAGGATCCCAGTTTTTTCAAATTTATGTTAATTAAGTGTATTTTTAAAGTACTGTTTTCTAATATCCCTGTTTCTTTGGGCTCTGTGTGTGTGTGATAATCCTCTGAAATTTAGAATTGGATTTTAGGCTTTTCAAGCCTCAAAGTAGTTTGTTTTTGTTTCCAGAATTGTTATGAACATATCCTGTGTTCTCAGTCCCTGGTTTCTAATCTGCTTATTCCAATAAAATAAAACTGTTCTTTCTCACTGGAGAAAATTCTTAGTTTATGTATCGTTTCTAAAATTTCTTGCCTGCCTTCGTAGAAAAATGTTAAGATAAGCAATTGGATTTTATTTTTCAGTATTATTTGTAGGCTTGTCTAGATAAAAATTGCTTTTACTTTGCTTTAACACTAACTGCAACAGCAATTCCAAAACCTTTACGTGCCTGTCAATTTGTGTACCTGCTGATGCATATTAAGAAATTCAGTGTTTTAATAAATTACCTTGCTGGTAGATTTAGCTGTAGTGCTACCTTTCAAAGACTAAGAAACTATAAATGTTTAGTTCCCTGCTTGAAAACATCGTAGCTTCTCAGGTCATGTTTTATTACAGTCAAGTTTATTTATTTTATTGGGCTTTCATGGAACAGCTTCAATTATTGGCTTGTTGTCAGGTTTGCAAATTTGTAGTTTGTTCAGAAATGGAAAAGTTTAATCTGATCCATAACTTCTTTGAAGGAGTCTGTGTGTCACAGCAGTGTCAGAGAATAAAATCACACAGAACATTTTACGAGCTCGTGACTCAAATTTTTGCTCTTCTATAGAAGGTTGTTATGTAAAGTTGATGCAGTATTTCTACTGTATTACTGCTGTTCTTGGGAAGTGGTGGAGAGGTATTAAGAACTTTGAAACATCCAAAATCAAAAGCATCAGATAAGAAAAGTGTAAGCTAATTTCTTTTTTTTGTTTTTTTTCTACTCCAGAAGCTCAGCTGGTTTCATTTGCAAAGACAGTAAATTTTGAGAGATTATGTATAGAAAGTGTCATGATTGCAGAGTCCCTTTAAGCACAGTAGTCATAAAACATCTTTAGGCCAAGTTTCTCAGCATTTTGAACGATATGCAGTCTATAAGTAGAAAAAATGAACACCATTTTTTGTACTTTAAATTATAGGATAAAGTACGTACAGAAAGCTATCGTGACTTCATCTATCAAAACCCACATATCTTCAAGGACAAGGTAGGTAAAACAGCTCAGAAAATAAAAAATAAAAAGATTCTGCACTATTGTTTTTTCTTCAGTGATAGAAACCCTTCAGGTTGGCTACTTTGTAGCTTTGGGAATGGAATATTGTACTGACAAGATTTGATTTAATGGACCCTGGCTTTATTGGGTGGTAGAGTGCTATTCAGTTGCTGGAGGGTGTGAAATGCTGATAACAGAAGTGCTGATCACTGTTGTCATTGTTCTGTGTGCCATGTTGGGATGTTCATTAATTATGTTGGCGGGGTTAAGTTGAACCTTTGTTGTCCAGGGTATTAAGTGGAATCCATTTCAGAGGGCCTCTTCACCAGAATTGAGGTGAACTTCAGTGTGAGCCTGATAAATTAAAAACATCCTAGAAGCAATGTGTAATTAGACCTGGGAAGAATTCAGATGCAACTGATGGATTGAACTAATGTTGTTTAGTTTCTCCAGAAGAGGTTATTATTAAAGGAACTTAGAACTAAACTGGTATTTTGCTTGCAGTGAGGAGAGACTGCACTGATGTTTGTTTATGATCTTACTGTGGTTATGACCCCTGCATAGTTAAAACCTTCCTCTTGTCCTCCTTATTTCTGTTGGCTGTTTCTGATTAGTTTGTTGTGTTCTGGGTTATGCTGTGCAGTCTTCTGATCCAGATTAGCTTTTCTCTACCTGGTGCTCACCATTCTTAAGCTGTGTATGGGCATTTCTTAATGTGAAACCAGCATGTCTAGGTTTATGGAAGGCAATCACTGTTGATTTGCATTTTGATTGAGATTTTGTTAATAAGTGGTGGTACAAGACTTCTGGATAGTTGTGGAAATAATAAAAGTGCACCAGTCTGATAGTTCCTTTAGCACAATTTTTACAGTGTTTCTGATCAGTGTTAACTCAAATTTCCAGGGTGTCCAAAGCTGGCACAGTGTGTTGAGGTTGAATGGAAATAAAGATGATTAATTGTGTTGTGTTCCCAATACCTTCCATCCAGGTGACCAGTGCCTCACTTCACTTCTGTGTCTGAATAGTAGTTGATGCAGCTTTTACTTGATATGCTGTTGTGGAGAATATGTGGGAATTGTGATCCATTTTATAGCAAGAGTATTTTTTTGTGGAAAAATAATTGGTTAGAAAAGCATGGTTAGTTTTCATTGTAGAATAGAACTCTGAGGCAGGCATCAATGCCATATTGAGGGGAAAAAAAGAGTTTTTAAATGTTATTCCTGATAAAAGTTTATTGATGGAATTAATTGGCCATATTACCTGACCTGCGTTTTTGAATTCAAAGTGATTTATTTTCTGTTGCTGGAAGTAGAATATCAGTTTTGATCAGGTTGCAGAGAAGGATGTGATGCTGCAGCACATGATGGCATAGTCAAAGCACCAGTCCAGATGCTCCAGATACCTGGTGAGAGGCCATATGTGATCACTGCAAGAACATGTTAGCTGTAGACCCCTGTCCTTAGGCTAATTGGTGATCATTCTCCTTGTCTTTCAGTTCCTCAGATGTGTTCCAGCTTGTGTATTTTCTCTCCTGTGCCTTTTTCTCCACCCCCTTTCCCTGCCTGAAGCTAGATGAATTCCATCTGGGTTTTTAAGTGACCACGGCAGCTGTCCAAAGTGGTGTCTGTTTTGATTTTTTTCCAATTTGTGGTGATTACTCTTTTCCATGCAACTGTACATCAAGATCATTCTTTCACTGAGGTCTATTTTTGGCTCTGAATTCCATCTTTTATGGCTCAGCAGTTTTGTTGACTGCCATGGGCATAGTGTTAAAAAAAGAGATGACGTTGGGGGCATGAGTTTTCAGCAGCTGCAAGAATATTGATTTTTACTTTCTATTCCTGTCACCAGAAGACATCAGATTCCTGTCACTATTTCAGTAGCCATTACATACATACTCATGTAATTTGTGAATGAGCTGTAGAACTGAATCCTCTGGGGACATAGCTGCAGAGTCCCAAATGGAACAAGTAGCTCTGTCCACAAATTCAGTGGCCAGCCTCTACACAAAATGCTGTAAAAAAAATCATCATGCTGTTGTTTTTCACTGTGACATCAGACTGTAAGTTGCTCTATGAAGAGAGGTGTCAGTCAACTCTTCATTCATTGCTTCTGAGGATGCCCCAGCAGAAGCTTGCTTTTTCTGTTCTGCTAAGGATAAATGGCTATTTTATTTGTGCTGGATTCAGAATCAGTGTTCTGTATCCATCATCTAAATGTATAGAATTGCATGCAAGGCAAGGCAAGCAGACCCGTGCAGAGCATTTAGGTACTTCAGTTCTCCTTGTCAGGTGAAATTTTAAAGTGCATGTTGCAGGTTTTTGTTGTTCCAAGGCAAGAATTCACAAAAGCTCACAAGCTAGGAGGTTTATAAGTAGCATGCAGTATTGTTTTGAAATATTTTGTAAAGTGGATTTATAATATAGTGGGAGTGATTACTGAGTGATTTGATCCCTTCTTTGGGAGAACATTTAATGTCATGAAATTTTACAACTGGATTCTGTGCTAAGGAGAGAGTGAAATAAGTTTCTTTTTGGTAGAAGTTATTTATGACTGGTAATTGTCACTCTGTGTTCCTGTTGTCTTAGAAGTATTTTAGTAAGTTGTGCTTACTTTCTTGTTTAGGTCTGGTATTGGAGTGGAAGTCTGTCTTTACAGTGTTGATTCTGTTGAGTTTTAATGCTATGTGTGGTATGAACATTGTTCAGGAAATCAGTTGATTGTCAGATTTCATAATGTTTTGGGGTTTAGTGCTTAGAATTTTTAAACACCATTAGTAAAGCTTAACCATAGTAGGTAGAAGTCTAACACTAAGCCTGATGATGGTCCTTGGTACCAAAAGAATGCATTTTTCTGTGCCTTGTTGTGTAACTTTTAAGTGTTGTGATGAAGTCTATTTTTATTTCATCAAAACTTACAGATCCCATCTTGCTGGTTATTACAAATAGTGTTAGGTGGAAAACATTTCCAGTTGTTAAGTCTGTGCCAGTTACAGCTTTAAATTCAGTCAACTTGAGCCATAGCTGTTGTGAAGCACTGTGGCCATGTCTGTTAGAGGATTCCTAAATAAGTTTCTGAACAGACTCTTAATGAGAAACTGCAGCTAGAATAGGGTTTTTTTCAGTGGCAGTGCTAAATTCAGTTGTTAGTGATTCACTGATTAAAGCTCTTTAGGCTAATTTCCTGTTTCTTTTGTTCAAGTAAGTTTTTAATTCTTGCCCAAATAATTACTTGTGATTGTTTGTCCTGGGTCTGAGTTCCTTTGCAACTGGAGCTAGACTGGTTCATCTGCTTTCTATCTGTAAGAGGTAGTAGAAAGTGTGTAGTTAGAACTGCAGGATAACTTGAATATTTCTGAGTGTTATATTGATTCTACCATTTGTTCTTTCTCTTAGGATATGAAATCTCACAGAAATGAAATCTGCAGTGATGCAGAAAGAAATGTAAAATATATGTACAATATATATGTATATATGTAAAATAAATGGAGGTAAAAATAAACATCTCATTAATTTCAGGTGGTTTTGGATGTTGGCTGTGGAACTGGAATACTCTCCATGTTTGCTGCCAAAGCAGGTGCAAAGACAGTGATTGGAGTGGACCAATCTGAAATCATCTATCAGGCTATGGACATCATTCGGTAGGAAACATCCCAAGAAAAATATAGTAAATGTAAAAAGTTATTAAAATGCTGTTAATAGTTACCTGTCACTCAGTCTGCCTTATATTGTCTGAAAAATTAACACAGGTTTTGATGTGCAGCCAAGTTGCTTGCTCCTGTGATAGAGATGATGAAAACAGAGCTGTAGTTAAGGCAGGGTGTTTCTCAGACTGTCCTGATGTCAGCATAAGGCTGCTGAGGCTCCAGCTGACTGCTACCAGTGTCTCTTCTATTCTTATGCTTTAAGTGTTGCTGCTGATAGAATTGTGACTTTGTAGGCAGCAAGAGTTGAAACACATTTAACACATTTCAAGAGAATGTGTTAAACTCTTCCTCAGTGCACTACTTGGAGTTAAAGAAGTAGTTCTGATGTAGGTAAACCCAGTAAAATTTCCTAAAAGAATAAAGTTGACAAACTTTTAATGGAGTAAAGTTTATTGGAGTACTGAACCACTCTGCCTTGCTTAAAAAATTTTGCTACAAAGTATAAACTTCATTGGTTAGTTTACTGTTTTGGGTTTTTTGTTTGTTGGGGTTTTGGGGTTTTTGTTTTTTTCTACTTTAATACCTTACAATTGAAAACAACTACATAATTAATCTTTTTCATCTCTCTTGATTTTAAAATTATGTCCTTGTATGTGATTGGAAGCTATCCATGCATCTCTCCATGTTCTTAAAATATTGTTGTGAGTGATAGCCCTTGAGAGTTTTATTTCTCACTTTGAACTTCTGGTTTTGTTTTTACTACATCATTCATATGAACTACTCTTCTAGCAGAAGACTGTCATGTATAGAGTATTTAGTAGATCATTCCAGCAGCCCACATGTTCGGGTAGCCCTTTGACCCTTTCTTTTTCCTCCCTTCATTCTGATTGCTTTCCCATTCTCTTTTAGATTGAATTTTTAATGTGATTACTAGTCTGAATTGCAAGCCAGACAGAATGTAAGAGTAAGATATCAGGATAGGGAAGGAAGGGACAGAGATAAGAACTGCAGTGGAATGATAAATTTCTTTGTTGGGAATATTTTCCTGCCCTCTATAACAATAGCTATTGCAATAATGATATGTACAGAGAATTCTGGTATGGTTATCCAAGAAAAGCACTTAATTTCAAGCAGTCACGTATTTAGTAATTTCACTCTCATGCCATTTTTATTTCAAAAACTGTATTCATTTCACAGTACTGTACAGGATGGCTGTACCATTGCTTGGGAGGTTATACCTGATTACAGCAGGAGATGATTTTGGCCAGAATGACAGTGGGGAAGATGCCTTTAGTGTGGAGTAACTGTAATACTGATCTAGAGGGAATGTTTGTTCTCAGTGACTTTGCAGCTCAATTTGTTAAATAAAAAACCAAGTCGTGCAAAACAGCTTTGGAAGGAAGTTAATTTCCATTGCTATCCTGGTGTGATGAGTGGGCTGTAATCATTATAGAGTTAGGCTGCAGGGGCCAGAGAAGGAGAACTGTGAACAAGCAACTCTAAGTAAAGAGGAGCAAGATTTTAAGTTTTCCTCTTCTGTATTTTTCTGGTTTCTGAAGCTCACATGTTTACATAGACAGTGTGTTGGAGGTATACAGATCTACTGTCTGCTCTCTTTGCCTGGAGCTTCATCTCCTGCAGTTTTGGGTACTCTGAAACAATCCTTCTGAAACAGAACTGAGAAGGAGAATATTGCATTTTAATCCTTTGTTGATAAGTTAAGTTGTTACTGGGTGAGAAATGCAAAATACAAACATCGGTATCTCTCTCCTGACAGCATAAATTGAAAAAAGAAACTTATTTGTTTATGTTGTGACTTGCAGATTAAATAAACTTGAAAACATCATTACATTAGTCAAAGGAAGAATTGAAGAAGTAGATCTGCCTGTTGAAAAAGTGGATGTAATTATATCTGAATGGATGGTAAGGTGCATGAATATTCTTGTTCACTCTAGATCCATGTGTATCTGAATAGTTTCCAGGTAAAGGTGGATAAAATTGTGATTTGATTGTTGGTTTTGCTGTTTTTTAAATATTACATACTTCAGTGTGCTGGAAATCTGCAGAAGTTTTTACTGCACTGCTATAATGAAGAACTGGACCAAGAGCTTAATTTAGTGTTGAGTTTCAAGAAAGGTTTAAGTCATTGGCTGAAAAATTGTGTGTAGTGGTTGGTGATTTCTGACAGTATGGTGACTTCACTAGAAATGTAATTACAGTTGTTTGGGGGAAGTTTCTGATCAGTTGTTTAATACATGCACCTAGAATAACGTTCCCAAAATCACATTTCTCATTCTGGAGCCCAAGATTTGGTTTTAAAAGCAACTTGAGCACCTAAAAGCTTTGGTCACATTTTAAATCAGTGCCTCTAAGGTGAGGTAGAGGGTGTTGAAAGCAGCTCTTACAAGAAAAAAAAGTATGTGTTTCCCATTTGTGTGCTGATTTACCTTTTAATGTCATAATTATATAGCCATATGCATTCCACTTAATTAGGTAATCTAAATATTTAGGAATGTTAGCATTTTTATAGGTTGCTGCAATACAGAGATAAAGAGGACAATGCTGTGGAAGTAAGATTGATAGCAGTGTACACACTGTTCCAACACTGTCCAGAAAGGAATTATGTTGCCTAGATGCAAATGCAGATTGTTCTTTGTCTGGCTTTCTTATGTGAATCTGCTTTTTCTTTTCCCTCCCTCCATGATACTGTCTAGTGCAAAATCTTCTGTTAGTATAGGAATGTAAGTGCTTGGAAATACAAAGCATGAGAGCAAAAGGAATTCAGTTTGTCAGTTTTCATCTCTTTATTTAGAGATTAATAGGACTTAAAGACTAATTTACTTTGAGTTCTAATAGAAGCAGTGTTTTTTCTTTGTAACAGAAAAATGAAAAGTTGCTCTTTTGTTAATAAATCAAACTACTTTTGTAGTAAAACATTAGTAAATATTAGTTAGTAAATATTAACCCTTTTGTGGAGCCACAGCTTTTTTATGCTCGCTACAGATCAGTACAGATCAGCTTAAGACCAGTACACTACAAGGATTTTTAGAGCATCTGAAAATTAAAAACAACTGTGAAGCATCAGAATAGAGAAAACTGGTAAAATACTGCATCCCCAAGGAATGTTTCTAGAACAGGCTTTCTGAGAAAGATGAACTCTTCCAGGGAGCATGAATCCTCAAATTCCCCAGGTAACCTGTTTCAGCATCTCACCACCTTTACAGGAGAGAATTTTTCCTGTTGTCTCACCTAAATCTCCCCTCTTGAAATTTTAAACCATTGCCCCTTGTCCTCTTGCTGCACACCTAAGCAAAAAGTCCTACCCCAGCTTTCTTGTAGGCCCCCTTCAGGTATTGGAGAGCTCCTGTAAGGTCATCAAATATTATCATGTCATGTATTTGAACGTGCTGTCATGTGTTTGAATAATAGAGGGAGATTTTGCAATGCAGAATATTGAGCTGTGAAAGGTTTATGAGCCTTCTATATTTCAGTTACAAACACAAAATAAGGGTTCTATTAAGAAGTGTGGCAATATTCCCATTCCTCTGGATTCAGATTTCCCAGTGGGCTCCTGTGTTTTCCATAGCCAGCTTCTTGGATGGGCATGAGGTAGGACAGACGTGTGCTTGGACAGAGTGATTCCAGTGCTGTGTATTCCTGTTCCTGTCCAAATCAGTTTGTTCTTGTTTCTGCCTGCAGAAAAACCATTTCATTTCAGCTTTGACAGTATAAATATCAGGAACTTCATGTTCATTTTGAGGAAGAAATGGCCAGCTTTTTAGTAGAAAATCCATCCTATGATAACATTTGAGGTGTGCTGTGTATTCCATTTGTCTTTAACAGAGAACCTGTCACCTTTAGGTGTTCTAGTTTAGCCACTGGCAATATTGAATTAATATGTGCTTCACAGGTTTGTATCCTAGAGATCTTTTTGCAGTAATTAATTTTGAGGATGCTAATACATGCTTAAAAAAAAAAAAAAACCACAAACCCCTGAACACTATTGGGGTGGAAGCAAGAGTGCCCCACAGCATCACAGGGAAAAGATGTCGGGTGTAATTCTGTTTCCAGATGGCACCCCTACAGGTGAGGCAGCAGCCTGTGAAATTACATTCTGAATTACACTACAGATGAGCACAGCACACTGAGCAAAAGGCTTTGGTATAAGTAATAAATTACTTGAGTCACTCCCAGTGATGGTTTATGTAACTTACAGGAATCCTATAATGAACTGGGGGGGAAAGATAGAACGGGGAGGGGGTGGAGAACCAATGGTGCCAGAGAGGAAAGGTCAGGAAAAGGACGGTGAGAATTCCTCTGTGTTTCTCATGAGGAGGTGTGTCTTCCAGCTGTACCCCTTGTGCTTGTTTGGCAGACATCATAGGTGGACATTTTAGCCAGGAGGGTGTAAGTGAAGAGCTGAGCTGTAAAAATATCACTTTGTAACTTGCTGATCCTGGCTGGTAAGTGATCTTAAAGTACGACATCTGCAAAGTATCTTCAGTACTGTGAAAACAACACCTTTTGAGTTCAAAGCATCTGAAAAGAATTTTTATCTACTAAAATATTCTGGTTTTACAACTGCAAGAATAAGAAAACTGGTTCTGTTCTGTGCTTTTGGCTTGCTGTAGGCATAAAATCTTCTTTTCATTATGCAATAGGAGCTCCTGACCTGTTCAACCATTTTGCAAAGCTTACTGAAAATCATATTGCTCACAAAATCCTCATTTTGGGATTTCTAAGGACTTCATTAAAGTTAGGCAGTAAAACAGGAAAACAGGAAACATTCTAAGGAGAAGTGTCCAGTTACCAGAAGAAGCAGGTGGAGAAAAAGGCACTTCAATTATTTTCATACTGTGTTCTTGTTCAGTGCAAATACACCATGCTTCAGGTTTCTAGATTTTCTAGTTTTGTTTTCAGTTCTGAAGGTGCAGTGTGGATGGTGACGTTTATAAGCAATTCTGAATTTGCAGCATTTTTAATTCTAAGAGCCTTAAACATAATAAATATCCAAGATGGCATAAACTTGAAGTAAATTGGGCACTTAGCAGGGCAGTGCTGTCTGTCTTCAGCACTGTCAAGTGATACTTAAAAAAATTTTTTTAAAAAATCCATAGGAATGTACAAATATGGAAGTGTAGGAAAGAATAAGGAGAATAACTCTTTAGCTAGGCTTTATGTGGTTACTGCTTGACTGGGCTTGTTGGACTGCAGGTTCCAAGTCTGGACTTAAGTTGTTTTTTGGGGGTTTTTTTTGTTTGGTTTTTTTGTTTGTTTGTTCTCTCCAGCAGGCAGTCAGGGTATAAATCCAGCCATAGGACTAATCTGTGTTTTAAGCTAAGTGAGAACTGGGATGCTAAGTGACAATCCAAAATGTATGCCTGTATGATTTGTCTTAATTGATTTGATGTCCTAAAAATGTATATGTGCATGAAGTGTTACAGTATTCAGTAAAAGGATAATACTCACTTGTAAAATCAGGAAATCAATTGGAAAACAAAGGAGGATATATCTTGGAGAAATCTGTTTTCTTAAAAGTAGCTGAGAAACGAGTTCTATATAAAATGCTAACAGTAATACTGCTGTATGTTTTTTTTAATCTCAGAAATGTTCAATTAAGGACATTTTTTTTCTGTTTAGAAAAATGGCTGACTCAGTTAGGTTTGCAATAAGTTACTCTAAATGTCTATAGCTTATTAACCTTCTAGAAAATAAAGCTCAACCAAAAAAAAAAACCTAAACCCATGCAAATATATTTCTAACCATTTTTATCCTGAGAATTTCAAGTTCAGCTGCTGCTAAATGAAGCAGAACATCAGACAACCCATGCCTTTGGTGTATTATTTATTTCCACATGTCTTAGTGAGCATTGCCCAGGCTGGGCTGGGGAACTACAAGGCTGCAAGTGTGAAGTAGCAAAGATTTGTTCCATTTATTGGTTGTCAGTAATTTTAATGTTATTTACAGTTTTAAGTTGGGAGGGACTTTATTGGGCTTTTTTAAATGATGCCTCAAGAGGTACTGCTAAGAAATCAATACACACAGATTTTTACTTGATTTGAGGTGAATTTTAATAGTCATTGTAGAGATGTACTTATTGCCTGTAGCTTACTAATTAGTAAGTGCTAGATAGTAGCAGCTTGAGAAATTAAAGATGCTTTAAGTTTGGAAATACCAGTGCTATATTTGAGAAATTCGATGGATGCTGGCTCATACTGAGCTTAATATAATACTAATATAAAGTTCTTAAACTGTGTTGATAAATTCTCTCTGTAGATTGATTAAATAGGCTACATAAGAAGCATAATGATTTCAAAATTCTTTCCCTTTTCTATAAACAGGGTTATTTCCTTCTCTTTGAGTCAATGCTGGATTCTGTCATCTATGCAAAGGGCAAGTACCTGGCAGAGGGAGGCTCAGGTTGGTCCACATAATTCTTTTAATAAATCTAGCTCTGGGGGGAAACTAAATGAACTCAGAGATTTAAAATAAGCTATGCATGGATGAGAAAGTTGCCAGTCTGAATGAAAAATGTTTCCATTAGTGTGAGCTTCAAGGCATTAATTTACTGTATGGGTAATAAAGGAACATGAGATGGGGAATCAAGGTCTCAAGTTAATGGTGTTTTTAAGAATAGACGGGGGTATTTATTCTTAAGTACATTCTAATTTTTTCCTCCCTACTTCTTCCCAAATGTGTGGGCATTTGTTTTCTCTTTTCTAAATCCCAGTTTCTGCATAACTGCAGCTAGAGGAAAATAAGTTCTAGCCTGTAAGGTGTGATACTGTTCGAGTAAGCTACTGTGAATTAGAGGAAAAACAGGGAAGTGACACAACAAAAAGGTTTTATTTTGAAATAGAATTCTTTTATCCTCTTAAGTAACTTAGGTAGTGCCATCCTAAGTACATGCCTGTAAATATTTATTCCTCGTGTGATGTGGTTTTGTGGGGGTTTTGCATAGGCTTTATTCCTTGTGCTTAATTCCTTTGTCAGTATTGTATTTCGTATTGACCTTTTCAATCGTAGTCATCAGTCTGGGGTTTTCTTCCCCTTTTGTGCTAGCCATGCACATACTTAGTCTCACTACACTGACTTAATGATTGGATTAATGACTATGTAACAGTGCTTGCTGCAGTGCTTCCCGTGATTGCAGTGAGCTTTTGTATGCTGCAGAGTGCAGCAGAAAAAAGGAGTATTATGCAGTTGCTTAGCATTTGGTCACAAAGCTGAATATATGATCAAGATATTACCATTCGTGTGTTAAAATATTTTCAAGCCACTTGAAACAGGGCACAGTAAGAGCTTTTTTGTTTTCAGTAATATAATGTTTTCCAGATCCAGCCTGATCTGGACCACACTTGTGTGTTCTGTATACGCTGGGAATTTTACACTGCAGTATAATTAAATTTGAGGGGCATCCTCCTAAAACTGTAAGGAATCATTTTGTTTAGCTGCTACTTACAAAGCCTGAAAAAGGCCAGCATCTTTCAGCCTCTGTTGAAACTGAGGTAATATCTTCTACTCTTGTATTAGTGGTAAGTTTGCTAGTGGTTTGTCCCTCCTGAAGTTTTCTTTGAGTGTCGGGTAGGCTGGTTCTGCAGTACACTTTGTGGTCTGTACACTTGGTGAAAATTATTTTGGGCCCTTTTTTGGCTCTTTCACAAGGTGTACAGTATTGTGGCATCTCCAGTTGGTGTCGCTGGATTTTAAATGGAATGCTGTTTCCTTAAGCTGCTGACAATTACTGCTCTCCTGCAAGCTTGTATTGCAGGTAAATGGCTGTACCTGAAATTCCTGAGAAGGATGCTCAGCAATCAGTTCAGCAGAATGACAGAATGACACATGAATGAATGGCAGCAGAACTGTGAGCACATCCAGATTCAGAGGAGGCAAAACTAAGAGCTAATTCCCAGTCTTACCAGGGAAACTCCTGAATCTGTGGTAGAACTTCATTTTGCCACTTTGTACTATGGAGTTTAAGATCATTAGTACAGGGACCATCTATAAGCTGAAACAAAACCACAATAGAAGCAGCTGTGATTTGGCCAGATCTTTTGGTGATTGAGCCAGGAATAAAATCCAAATTTCTAGATTTCTGCTCAGTCAGTCACATCGTCATTACCTCAGTCCAGCCTATGGGCATGCTGAAGTGGATTATGCCAAACTGTCTCGGGTAATGCATACAGTATACAATAATTTTATTTGGGAACATAAAATTCTCACTGCTCAGGACCCATCTGTTTGTTCTTTAGAGCTGTTAGTTGCTTGAGTGTAGATTTTTGCACGCCCTCGTGCAGTCCAGGTCGGTGGGGAGTGGCATAGGTAAGGGAGGCATCATTAAAACATAATGCAGGTTGCTTGCTCACCTCAGAATGCTGATGGTATTCACCTGGCATGATTTTCATGTATCTGGAGGATTGCTGCCTTACCCCTTCATTGTCCTGGAGTTTGAGGCATTGCAAAGGGATAAAGGATTTCCCATCGTCTCCTGGTTCACCACGTGAGCTGTTACTTGTGACAGATGACTTCTGGGCACTGAGTCGAGAAGGACACAGATGGTCAAAGGGATGAATCTGGGAGAGCACTGAGAAGTCAGTGCATTTGTCCAGTCAGCATTTTGTTCATTTCACCTGTGAGAAGGAATAATTACTAAATCATAGGCTTAATCAGAAGGAAAATAACAAATCTGTCAGGATTACACAGGAAAGAGTTGCGGGGTGACAGAAAGAGCAGGGGATTTCCAGGGTGTATGAGGACAATGGATGAAACAGCAAATGCAATTTTAAGCTAGTGCTTTTAAACATTTACAAAACATGTTATCTAAATAGCTTATGTTTTGATAACATGCTTACATGCCCAGTCAAACTTGAGTTTGGCATATACTTCTGGAAGTGGATGGTTCTGTAAATTTGGGAGTTCATGTGTTGCTGTAGTCTTTTGCTTCTGCCCTGTTGGTAGAATGCAGATTTCTTCCTGTGAAGTCTGAGCAGGCATTGTCCACGTTTTGGTTGCTATTGACAAGCTAAACTAAAAATGCAGATTAGATTGGAGCTTTACTGTTGATCTTTTTGCTTGTTCTTAAACACTTTCTGTAATCCATCTTGAGTTCTGCTGCTAATTTAAGGATTTGTTGTATGGACAAAGAGATTTAATAAAAACTGATTATAGTCCCACTCAAATATTTCACCCTGGGTAGATGCAGTAAACTTCCTCCCAGAATGTCCCAGAAATGTGAGCTAGGCCTAGGAAAAAAAGGTTGTAAAGTATTTGTCCACTTTTTGCTGTGGTTTTCATTTTTGTTTGCACTGTTTCTAGCATGATCCTGTAAACCTATTCTGTGACTGGGGATTTTCAGTCTGTCTTCACCCCACTTCTTGCCATATCTTTTGCACTCTTCCATTTCCCTGAAAAATATTCCTGCAGAGGCTGCAGTCACTTACTGCTTCATTGTCTGTTTCACACTCTCTTAATTTTTGGAGCATCAGTGCTGGCTCTTGATGGTTTGAAATGCTGGGAGGTAAAGCCAAATGTAAAGCAATTATCACACTGATAAACATCAATATGAAAGCTTTGAGGAATGGGAATCCCTTTTTGATGGCTCCAGAAGCCAAATACTCTGACCACCAGATGTTAATTTTTCTGAGTGTGTGACAGCTCTCAGGTGCCCTGGAACCAAATGCTTTGTTTCAGACAAGACAGTTTGAATGCTTTTCTGGTTTTATTCTCCTCAACTGCCTTTTCACTGTTAATTGCAGGCTGGTTTTGGAGAAACCTTCTGATTAGTTCTTCATCTGCAAAGTAGGGGTCATGACAGCTTTCCAATGGGATTCCATTTAAAGCTTGCTGATTTTTATTTATTTTTTAAACAGAAAAATGAAAGTGTGTTCATATCATGTATAAACTAGTCATTGCAAATGTTGAAATGGTGGCTTACTTCAAGATCTTCATATGGAAACAAAAAATATTTAGAGAAGACTTCTTTATCATTAATACACATAAGATTATCTCCATCAGGCTAAATCTGCTCTCACTATATAGAAGGTCTAATTTCAATTTGCTGTTTCATCACTAGAATTTTACAAGGCAAAAGATACTGCTTTTCTGACTTGCCATGCTAAACTAATGATTTTTCCCTGTTCATTTTAACAAACTTGGATTTCAAGCAGAGCTAAAGACAAAATTAATTTTACAGTTCACCAGATTTTGGGGAGGAAAAGAGAAACTTAGCTTCAGTTTTATGAGTGCTATTCCATTTATCAACAAAAAATAAAATAAGGTGCTTATAAGCAGGCATTTTGCTCTGAGGCCAGATCAGTAATTCAAGATATGTGGCTTCAAAGGGATTAAAACTCCAAACTGAAAAGAAGCCTAGCTAAATATAAATTGTTTCTCTTACTATTTGATAGTGCTATAGACAGCCATGTTTGTAACAGCTTTTCTTTGTGTCTTTTCCAATCAGCAGTGGACAGAGATTGCTAAGAGACTTGACTTCGAGTTTCCAGTAGTTTCTTGGCACTGGGATTAAAATACAAAGATATTTTATCATGAGCAAGAACTATTGTTACCACAGTAGTGAGAGGAAAAAAAGTTCCAGTGTCTAGTCTCCTTTTTGGGCAAATAAGGACTGTAGAAAATGAAGTAGCAGAAAAAGTGTCTTGTCCAAGAGCTGAAAAAAGTTGTTGTTTTGTTTTTTTTATTGTTAATCTCTTTAAGCAAAAAGGAAAAAAAAGTCCCCTTTATGTGTGTCTAAAATAAGATCTCACTGATCTCCTTCTTTTGTTCCAGTTTATCCTGACATTTGCACCATTAGTTTAGTGGCTGTTGGAGATATGAATAAACACGTGGACAAGCTGCTTTTCTGGGAAGATGTCTATGGTTTTGACATGTCTTGCATGAAGAAGGCTGTGATTCCAGAAGCTGTTGTGGAGGTGCTGGATCCAAACACAGTGATATCTATGGCCAGTGTCATTAAGGTAGCACACTTAGTGAATTTTTTGTAGTCATGTTAGAAGTTTACTTTTTTTGTGGAAGAGGGGGGGAAAAAAATGCACCTACAAACATCAGTGCATGAGCTTATTTGCCAGAGTTACTGTACAAAGTAGTAAAATTAATGAGTTGAGCAACAGTGGCATTATAGGTAAATTTCTTTAATCAATAGCCATTCCACAGAACAAATGGATTGTTTTTTTCAGGGAAAGTTTAAAAATGTTCCAATTTATCATATTATTACAGAAGATATTTGTACTGGAGTGAGATCACTGAAAGACCATCTAGATGATGAAGGGACTAGAGCATCTGTGAGATGAGGAGAGGTGGGAAGGGATGGGAGATTTTTGTCTGCAGAGGAGAAGGCTCAGAGAAGATGTTACCTGTGTGTCACCTGGTGGTGATGGTGGAAGTTATAGGAGGTGGTGCCAGGCTCTTCTCAGTGATGCTCAGAGGTAGGACATAAGACAACAGGCAGAGATTGAACTCCAGGCAGTTGCCTTTAAAGATCAGGAAAGAATGCTTTATAGTGAGGTGAGCTGAACAGAAGCACAGGTTGCCCAGGGAGGTTGCTGGGAGAAAATCATTGCAAATACTAAAGAGCTGTTTGGGTATGGTTGTGAGCAACCTGCTTTAGTTGATTCTGCTTTGAACAGTGGGGTGGAATAAGTAATCTCCAGAGGTCCCTTTCAACCTCAATTATCCTGTGATGAATACAAAACTAACCTGGCAAATAAACCCCACAGTTATAACCCCTACTGATCTCAGACTGTAGTTTGCCAGGTGGCTTCATGGAAAAGGGGTAAAACAGGTGAGGATGCCTGTGAAAACTATTTAATCTGAACAATGGGCAGCAGTCATTAAGAGCAACTTTTTTGAGCAGGGTGAGCTCAGATCAAGCTGTCTATTTTTGCATTTGAGCAAGAGGGGTTTATGTCTTTTGTCAGGGTGCAGATAGGATTCACTGAGTTTTAAGTTTTTAAGTTAGTCTTCAGTTTTTGGAGAGTTGTCTTAGTATTACCCTAGAAAAATTCTTATTATGGGAGCAACTGAACAACCTTCATCCAAAGGAAGATCTTAGTTTGAATTCAGAACTGTTACTGACAGATTTGTATTATTCCTTTTGACAGCACATTGACTGTAACACTGCATCCACTTCAGATTTAGAATTCTCTTCAGATTTCACCCTGACCATTACAACAAGCACAAAGTGCACGGTAAGACAATCTTAGTTTCTTCATGTATGGTCAGTATTGCATTAGACTAGCAGACAGTGCATTAATTTAGCTTCATTTATCATCAGTCCTTGCCTTGAAACATTCATTTCTGCAATACAGAGGTGTCAAATGAGCCCTTTTTGTAAAGAGAGATGGATGTAAAACTCCAGTAATAATGTAGATGAGGCCAGGGAAAGATAAGGAGCCTTAGGATTTGGGTCATTCTGTTTTCTTCTATAGCCCTTTTTCTGAAACTAGAGTATTCTGTTCAGACAGCCACCACTGTGTTCAAAAATGATGCAATCATTATTCTCAGAAGAGTTTTTCTGAGTTTAGTAAAAACAGTGGAAAACAAAATAGGGGAAAGGTAGACTATGGCTCATGTAATAAGTATTTAGCAGCTCATATGGCAAACACATTCTCAAACAGGGAAGTTTGTTCACTTTGTGTGAAGACTGAGGGGGATCAAATACTGAATCTGAATCTGATAATCAGGGTTTTCACTGCATGTGTTTGCTTTATTTTATGCAAATTAGTATTTTTACTTGATGAAAATTAATGTGCATCACATTCAAAAGAACAGTAATTTTAGCAAGTCTGTGGAATTTGACTGAAAGGAGTTCTAATTACAGCAAACACAAGATTATTCATTTTAGTATTAGAGAATATGTTGCATTAAATTGAGTGAAGAATCTCCAGCAGATCTGCATCTGTGATCTCGCTCAACTGGGTACCATTTTTCTAACAAACACTAGAGAAGGAAGAAAAGAAAAAGAGTTTTTAGTCTGAGGTTTAGAATTAAATGAAAACTCAATACAAGGTCATCTTTCACACACTTCTTTGAAGTTGTGCCAACATGGTTCTGTATGAATTTACATAAATATACATTCATTTTTTTCCTTTTTTTTCTTGGTCATTCAGTATCTGCTAGTTATATGAAAATGGAGAGAAACAGTGATTTTTGGATTAATGAAAAATATCCCCTATTTTTTGCCTTCAAGTCTGCATGTAACTTATGCTGTGTGTTTTGTGCTGCATTTCTGAAGTATAAGTTACAAACAAAAGATATCTGAGTATTTGTATTTAACATGCTTCATGTAAGGGTGTGAGTGACTTTTGAAAAAAAGATGTTAGGTGTTAAAAGCTAAAACAAATTAGGTATTCAAATTAATATTTAGAAATGCTTAAATTGATACTGAAGTGAGAATGCCTGTTGGATTTGACTTAGTTATGATGCACAGCTTGCTTTCTTGGAGTAGGGAAGAAAATAGTCAAACAGAAGCATGGAATAAAGATGCAATAGAGGTGAGAAAGTCTGCTGTTGTCTTTAAATGTTGCATTGAGCTTTTTAAGCACTAAATAATAAGAAAACACAGGATAATATTTAAAGATTTTATTATTTTAGTAATATATTTTTACATTCAGCATCAATTGTAAGTTACAGAATCACAGAGTAATTTTAGTTGCCTCAGGGCAGGGTCAGAATTGATTTCAGTCCAAGCTCCAGCACAGCCCTACATTCATTTTCTTAATGTGACCTGTTTTGAATAACTTGTTAGTTAACAGAAGTCTCTACAAAATCTTGGTGTTCTTTATGTTTGGGGAGGGTAAAATAGCTTATTTTGTGAACATTGTTTCCCCTACCACTAGACCTTTACAAAAACTTCATTTCTATTCAGTGATGCTGGGGTATGATTGGCTTACAAATCAAGATGTACACCTGCATTTTATAACTTCCAGGGAGAAGGGGAGGAAAGTGGGGGGAGAGGAATGTTTCTGAAATTTTTGAGTGAATGCAGGTTCTAAAAAATGATCAGAACTCTAAAGTATTTTGCACTTCATGATTTAGGTTTATTGACACTATGAGTGAAATTTCCCCTCTTTCTATGATGGATTGTAGAAGTTTAGTTGGGGGTTGACAGTTCATCCATCATATCAGGCTGCCTAACCTTGCAGTAAATGAACAATAAAAGTCCATTATTTATACTGAAAATTTTTAGGAGATGCTTTAAGATTACAATTTGTCCTTAGAAAATAACATTTCATGGTTTTCTTGTTTGCATCCATATTTTGTTGTTCAACTGGCGTTTTTCCTCACAAAAAGAGCAGCTTATTTCCTAAAATTTTAGCTTTTTATACTTAACTGTCCTGATTTTTGCATTTAAAAGGCACTGTGTGGGTGCAGAGGATAGAGTAGACATTCTTATGTGAAAATGTGTCAGCAGATGGAATGTGTAGAGCTTGTTTTTGGAGAAACTTAGCACTGATGAGAAGTAACTTAGCAAGTACTCAGAGAACAGAGTTGTGACCTCCTAGACTGAGTGTGCAACTTACAGTTAATTGTTGAAGGTCTAAACTTCACTGACAACTCTGGAGACATGAGCCATGGTTGGATCTGCTGCCTCCTCCCTCTGTTTGCATGTCTGTGGTAACAGGACAGTAAGATGTAAAGCTGACAAAATTCAGAGCCATGATGCAGAGGTTTTTTTCTCCATCTCATCTTCCTTAGGGTGCTAAAGCAATTCAGTCTTTAAGAAAAAAAAATCCTAATAAATGTGAGAGATACAGAAAGCTTGAGCAAAATGAAGCAGTTTGTGACTTCATTTGAGGTGCTTAGACTTTGAGAAGTTATTATGGTGAAGGATTTTTTTCAGAGCATGTATTCTTTCTCTTGATTTTTTTTTTTTTTTTTTTTTTTTTTTTTTTTTTTTTTTTTTTTTTTTTTTNTTTTTTTTTTTTTTTTTTTTTTTTTTTCATTCCTCCTGTGGTTTACCACAAAGTAGTATCTTTTAGCATTAAGGTTGCTTTTCATTATTTTAGCTTTCAACAACTGAAGATTTTCAAAGCATGAAATGGTTGCGTGGAGTCGTTATATGAAATTTTTACAAAGCACTTTGAGTAGAAGGCAGCTTGATTTCAGTCTAACAAAGATGATGGTAAAAAATAAATTCAATTAGCTGCAAAAGTGCATTTTCCTAGAGAAGAGCTAGGGTTGTCACTAGTGATTTTAATGAGACATCTGGCTTATATCAGTAGATGCTGCTAGGAAAATATTCCATTAATTGTATTCTAAGTTGATCACTGTGTGAGCTTTTGAGATAAAATATAATGGTGATTACCCTCATTGTGGAAATCAATTGACAAACTTTTCCTTTTGTTTGGGAGCATTTCCCCTGGGAGTCCATCAAGGTTGATATTTCCTAGCTGAATAACAATATCCCCTGGGAGGAAAATGGCAGTATCTCTTCATTGCTCCCAGGAGATCTTGTCAAAAAGCAGGGGATGTCTATGAAAAGTGGGAGGGAGGAAGGGGGTGAAAGAAGGATAATGAACCAGAGAACGTGACTGATGTATTAAAACTTTTAGGAAGAAAAAGGAAATAGTAGTGAAAAATATCTTGACTAAGGAAAAATTTTGCTGCATAAAATCTTTGGAATGTTCCCTTTATTTCTTAATATCCCATCTTCCACTTGGGAGCCAACAATAAGTATTAGTGTGTAAATCTTTAATTTTAGGTGAGAAACCTGGTGTTTTTAGGCTGAAAGTTGGAAATCTGACTTTGGGTGTCACAGTTAAGCACACCTTGAATGCCTGGATACTTGTTAAAGGAAAGACCACTTTATCATGTTATGATGCAGGATTTGTGGTTTTGACCTCTTTAGTTATTGGTAGCCTTCTCTACAGTAATATCCAAATTCTCAATCTTTTTAAAACACAGAATTTGGGGGGTTTAATAGCGAGGGGTTTCTTTTCTCTGTGATAAAAATGCAGCAGCTCTGCTGTGTGGGTGACAAACATTCCATCTCCATGCTTGGATAAACTCCATCAAAAGCACATTATCTCCCACTTCTGTGGCCAGCTGTCTAATTGTATTTGCTGTAGCCACTCACTGTTGGAACATGATACTAGTGAAGAGCAAGAATGATAAATTACTCACTGTAGGTGATAGCCATGATGATAATTTTTAATTTCCTTGTTCCTAAGTGAATTGGTAAGGTTGCCTTTGTGAGTTCTCATAAGGAGTCAAGCAGTCTCATTTGTTTTATCCTGTTAAAATGCTGTGTGTACATCCAGACATTTTCTTCAGAAAAAAGCCTTAGTATTCAGATATATTTGAATTTCATTTTTGAGTCCTCTTCCCATTACAGTTAAGGGCATAACTAGTGTGTATTAATATTAATCTATTACTTATGCTGAAGCTTTTTGTGATCTTAACACATTTGGTACGTGTTAGGTGAATGAATGGGGAGAAAAATAGGCTCAAAATAATTTATCTGGGAGGATAGAAAAATATGTTGAAGGCAAGTGAATCTTACTGGGATTCAAAATGCTTCATTTGCATTTTTTTCATATGTTTCTGTGAACACCTTAGAAACCCTCAGTGATGGCTGAAGACCTAAAGCTACTCTCATGAGCTTTCATCAAATCCCAAGTTTCACAAAATCAGGTAGAATTTACTGGCTGCTATTGTAATGTCAGGAGTATTTTGCTTTTCGTTGAGTGAATTCTTTGTTGTCATTTAAGGATGATGCTTTGCAGTCTCAGTAATATACATCTATTCCTAAATAGTTCTAAGTTTTTCAGTTCCCTGGGTAAATACGGAGTTTTTGTCCTCATAGCTTTGCTTTTCTCCTGGCAATTTATTTGAGACTAGGAAGAATAATATTTCTGTAGTGTTTCCTAATATTTAACATCCTTTAAGACTAGACCATGTGTCAGGTTAGAGTTGCAGTTATTTATTACCAGTGTAGAAGTCATTATTTTTGTTTTCCTCTTTCATGGTAATCAAGAGACTGGCACTTGAAAGATTCTTCCAGAGGAGGCCTAAGTCTTGCTGATTAGTTGTAGCTGAGGTTGTAAATGAGCTGTCAAAGGTTGAGCAAAAAGATGGAAGCTGCAGGGGAAGAAATAACTGTTATCTTTATGTTTAAAAAAAAAGAAAAGAAACCAAGGCAGTAGTTGTAAAACATTGTTTTCAATTTATGGAAATGTTATTTGCTTGTTCCTTTCCTTTAGTTTGACTTCTTGTAAAAAGATGCCACCTTTAATAAAAATCTGGCCAGGCCTATATTCCATTTTAATATCCTCTTGTCTGTGATTGCTTCTAGTATTCTACTTGTTTGTTTTTGGATTTTTTCCCACTTACATCTTGCTGCTTAGCTGCATGCATTAAATTTAACAAGAAGGGAGAACTTCATCTTCCTTCAAGCTGTAAACATGGGAAATATCTTTCTTTGTAGTGTTGCATATCCAGTAGAAGTTCATGATTCACTGGTACAGCTACTGCAATTTGTGGTTGTGCTCCAAAGTGAAATGAAAGGAAAATGCTTTCACTTGACTGGTACATAATTATTTCACCAAATTGCACTTCAGTATAACAGATGGGCTCTTGTGTGATTGTGTGCACCCTCAGCACGTTTGCTGATGACACCAAGCTGTGTGGCACACTGGAGAGAAGCAAGGCCATCCAGAGGGACCTTGACAGGCTTGGGAGGTGGGCACATTCCAACCTCATGAAGTTCAACAAGGCCAAATGCCAGGTTGTACACCTGGGACAGGGCAATCCCAAGCACAAATACAGGTTGGGTGGAGAATGGATTGAGAACAGCTCTGGGGAGATCTTAGAGCACCTTCCAGTACCTGAAGGGGCTACAGAAAGCTGGAGAGGAACTTCTACAAGTGCTGATAGCAATGGAACAAGGGGAATGGTTTAAAGCTGAGAGAGGGGAGGTTTAGATTAGACATGAAGTGGAAATTCTTCACTATGAGGATGGTGTGACACTAACACAGGTTCATGTCCAGTTTTAAAGGAAGACACCTTATTTTCCTTTCTCTAGTAATCATATCCTAGGTCTTGTTGGTATGTATATCAACAGTATTTACCTGGTGATAAAAAAATATTTTTATGACTTTGATCTCTGACTGATGTCCAGAAAAGCTTGTGCATCAATAGAAACAGTCTGATGGGTCAATATAATTTTGTCAAAACGTTCTCAATCTTGACTCAAAAAGGCATATTAGAGACAGGGCTGTAATTCACTCAGGTATTAGATTCTCAGCATTGAGTGATAGGACTTCACTTCAGGGATGGAAGACTCACTGTTTTCAACATCTGGTGCTCATTTGTCACAAATGTCTCTCGGTGTCTTCTAGGTTCATTTTTAAAGAATATTTGACCCTATCAGAGTCTGGAACTTTCCAGGTTTCTCTGCAGTTCCCTTAGTGGAAAAAGTTAACACAGGTGCTTTAATGTAGGCTTACTTGCTTTAACACTTTGTATTCTACACCATGTTGGTCAAATCTGGATTTAAAGTAGAGAGGAAAAATACCAAAAACAAAACAAAAAACAAAACAAAAAAAAAATCAAGCTGTTTTCACATGATTTGTAGCATTCTTGAAAGCATAAATCTAAGGTTGTTCCTGTTAAAGTCTTGAAAAGTAGTAGAAATCCCAACAAATGTATATATTAATGATATACTTTCTCTCAGGTGTCACTTATTCCTTTATCCTATTTGCCATTTCCTCTTTTTTCATAGGCAATTGCTGGTTACTTTGATATATTTTTTGAGAAGAACTGTCACAACAAGGTGAGTATTTGGGTTTATGCATTTTTAAAATGTCTTTGGGAGGTGAGAATGTGTTTCAATTTTATTCTGCCTTGGGGTGTTTGGCAGTGAGACTACTTTGCTGTTTGGTAATTGATTGATGTGGTGTGATATCAAAAATGTTGTTCTTAATCAAACTCTTGAACTCTTCCATTGCAGGTCTTGTTTTCAACTGGTCCCCAGTGTACCAAGACACACTGGAAACAGACAGTTTTTCTCCTGGAGAAACCAATTCCTGCAGAAGCAGGTACATTTAAATTGAGTTGTGATGCAACAATGGTTGTCTTACACTGCTCTTATTGTTATCTTAAATACTTTAAGAATTATAGAATTAGTAAATAAATCTTAGATTGCTGCTAAGGGTTTTTTTTTTCCTTAGCAAAGCACTGGGAAATGTCTATCTACATTCTACAAAATTAGGTAAAAATACATATAAATGTCTACATATATATCTCTAAGTGGGGATATGCCTTATACTTTGCTTCATGCTGTAATTTTGGTGAGAAAACTTGTGTATCAAAATATTTCTGAGGCAGAATAATGTAAGACCAAAGCAGTGTTCCATATTTTTTCTTCTATTTTAGCATTACCAATGTTCCTAGGTACCATATTTGTCAAGTGATTGCACAGGGTTTTTTGTAGCACTCCTAATCTGTATTTAATTGTTAGATGAATCATGAATTCATACTCAAGGGTGTTGTATCTGGCACTATGGGACTACTCTGTAAATGGAAAAGTTTCAAAGAACTCCCAGCCATGAACTTGATTCACAGAAGTATTGAAGGAATTATTTTGATGCACTGTGAATTTTTATAAAATGATAATATTGGATGCAAGTAGCAAGTTTTGTTGTCATTAGGCATAACCCAAAATTCAGTTGATAAATTGTTGAAGTAAGCTTTTGAAGACTTAAGTTGATGCTTGTTAGTAGTTTTGACTAGTTCTATTGGGTAAGTCTTAAATACTTTTCTATGCAGGTAATCAAATATTTCATGCTTTATAGACACAGAAAAATGTCCGTGACTGTCACAGGATAGTGATGCAAGAGGGGAGATATAAAACAGGGCAGGATTTATAAGTCTTGCTCTCTTATTCCTGTAGAACTTCACTTTCTTTAAGACTTTGTTTTTAAGGGGGCTTTGGGAGGTGTATTTTGTCCATTTAACCATTAGATATTTACTCACCTCTGTATCACTCTTACCTAATGGTGAATTAGTCAACTTTGAAGGCCACTTCTCTTTACAAAGTTGGAGGACCAAGGGAGGAACCTCTGAGAAGGGTTCATTTCTGCTGATCAGTTAATAAACCCATGGTAATATATGACCCTGCCCTGACATTTTATAAGTAGGCCAGCCATTAAGGGCAAAAGCATACAAAACCCTAGGTGAATGATGCAAAAAAAATTGAGGTCAAGAGAATTAAAAGTGCCATAGACAAATATTAAGGTAGTTGGAATTGCCTTGCTTAACAGTCCTAATTCTGAAAGTACCATAGTGAAAGCAGCATCTGCACCCAACCAAACCACTTTTGCAGTTGCCTCCTCTACCAGGAGCTTCTTTCCTAAAGGCACTGTTGTCTCTGTTATTTGAAAAGTCATCTCTCTTTCATCCTTTGACTTTATATTTGAAAATAATTATCTGTGTATTCTTAGGTCCTGTCAGTCCATGGGATGTGTGTATGTATTGGTGCATTTGTATTTGGCTTGCCTTGAGTTCTCTTTCTAGACAAGGCTGGCTAAGGTCTCCTTGCTGCAACTCATTAAATTTCAATGTCAAAGAGTGTGAAGTGAAATTTCTTTAAGTGCAATGACATTTGTTAGAATATGCACATTATTTAATATTACATAGATCATTTGACATTTACCAAATGTGTGAAATTACTGGGAGGAGGTGTGTCTGGCTCCAGACGTTGAGGTGCAGTGACTTTCAGAAGACAACTGAGAAACAGTGTGCTTTGAACCAGTGAACACAACCTAGTTGACTTTCAAGATCCCTTTTGCTGTAACTCCTTCCTTTCTCTTTACTAATTCATGTTTCTCAAAGTCATTCCCTTAAGTCTTGTTATGTCTCTCCTGTATTTGAAATGTTTTCTTGGCTTGAAAGCATCTTTGAGACAGGACAATGTTAGGGGTTTTTCCCACTTAAGAAAAATGGTTCCCTCAGATTTCCAATTCTGAGTAAAATAGGCTCTCTCATGTGCTTTATAGCTTTGGGGGATATGCCTGAAGTGGTTATAAAGCTCTTACTGTGTTTGGCTTTGTTCTGTAAAAGAGGTTGAGCTTACAGGTATCTGAATCTATTGGGTATTTAAGAGTAAGAGTGCTTTTTGCCAAAATTGTTTTCATCTGAAGTATGAACCAGCTAATTTTCTCAGCAGTTTGATTCTGGGTTGTGTTATAAGAATAGATCTATTTTCTCAGCCATAAAAAAGACAATGTTTTGATCTCTGACAATTACGTGATCAAGCCAAGGGATGAGGCTTGCAATGAATCCTCTCTCCTTTGCCATTCCTGCTGCAGCCTGTGCTGGGTGTGCAATGTTTGCAAATTCTGAGGTGAACTGGGAGAGGTTTAATCTAGGTCCAAAGAGCTGGAGAGTGAGGCAATGAAAGTTGCACCTAATTAATAATCATTAATTGCCACTGAATTTCAGCTGGACACCCAGCTGTGGTAGATGGCTTTGTGTGTTGTTTTACTAGTTAATTTCTGTTGATTTGGTTTAGATTTAATGTGTAAGTGGAGGCTGGTCTTTTACTACTCATGTATTCTGCAGGGCTGGTTTTCATCCTCACAGACTTGAAGCTGTGTACAATGAAGTAAAACAAAATAGCATCAGCATGTG
>JAAWXA010000027.1:2255920-2276304 GCA_038090715.1 Florisuga fusca
TTAGCAACCACTTTAATTGCTTGAAAACATCTTTATATTGAAATGGAGATGCCAAAGCAGAATCTTTTCCTTGCTAATGGTCTAAAACATGAGGTGTTTTTCTTTCATTGAAAAAAACTATATACAAAATATCATTCTCATTTGCTTGTCTCAAGCATTTACTAAAAAAAAAAAATGCTTATAAAAATATTTTAAAGGGTCCACAGAATCTTTTCAGTAACAGTGCATTAAGGTAGAACCCAGATCTGTGTGCAGGCAAATTCTGTTAGCAATGAAACAGCATTTTGTGTTCTTGATATTGTGTTGCAGTGGAAATAAAACCTTGATTTGTTTTTCTGTGGTGCTAGAAGGGGCTAGCTCAGCAAAACTGAAGTAGAACTCACATGACTAAGCCCCTGTAAAATCCTTGATTATCTTTAACTCCCCAGTCTCCATAATTGGGTAGCTGTTTGTAAATTTGCAGACTGAAAAATGTTCATTTGTCTACCTAGAGAGCTTTGTTAAAAGTAGGAAAACAACACTGGCACAATTCATCTGTCTGAATGTTTTGCTCTTGTGCTGAAATAACTCAATATTATGTATCCCAGTTGGATAATTTGGTCTCTAATTGAGATTTTACTCTTTTGCCTGTCTACAGCTGCAAGGTTGTGTCTGTAGAGCACTGTCAGTTCTTTACTCACAAGTAATGATGCTCACTTTTAAAATCTGATGATTGTTAGAACTTGGATTTTGAGGTCAGACTAAATCTTGTATGTCTTATGAAACCTGCAGTGTGAAATCATCCTGCTGACTTTGGAAACATCTGGAAGTGTGTATTTCAGGCACTAAACTGAGAAACTCCCTTCCCATGGCTGTTGCACTGCAATAAAGGATAGTTCAAGTTCTTTATCTAGACAGGAACATGTGGATGGACTTCTTGTGCCATTCTGTGTGCCCACCTTGGCAAGTTCTGCAACTGCAAGAGGATGTGGCTCATACAACAATCAAGCTCCTCAGATTTTTGTCACAACTGCTGATAGAGAAAGGTTGGGACAAAGCTGTGAAGTTTAGTGTATGCACTACAAAAAGTAGTGGAATAAGAGTAATTCTAGGTGAGTGGGTTTGTCTACTTCAGCTATACATTTTGGAGAACCATTTATCTGGCCTTCACCATTCCCTGTGGTGACTCTCTGAGCTGTCTTGGGAACCTCAGTCACTTAGGCAGCCACGCAGGGCTGGCTTCCCTCCCCTCAGTTCATAATTTGTCACAGAGAGTTGAACCATGCCAGTTTGGTACAAAAACTCTCAGGGAATATACTCAATGCATGAAAGGAAGACACAGAACTTGCAATTTAAGAAGAGTGGGACAATTAAGGAATAAGAGACAAAACTGCAGGGAAATGCTTTTGGTCTCACCACAAATTATTTCTCTTTCATTTTTCTTTTTGCTTTTCAGAAGATAGGTGCTGTATGGAAAGTACTTTCTAGCCAGTTCTTCCAGAGTGATGCTTTTGGGACTTGCTTTATTTCAGTTGCATGCTAAACCTTAGTGTTGCATAAGAGGGTGGATTCAGTTAGTCTAAAGTGGAGTGGAAAACTAGATAATATTTAAATTGTCAGCCTCAAATGAGGACAACTTTATCGTGAGTGGTGTCAAAGCTTGCTGTTTGATAACTGTGAAGGCATGGATGTCTACCACTTAAAAGCCTGTGGTTATTGCAGTGTGGGGGATTTATAAAGTTGTTTCTCACCAGCAGTTTGGTAGTTTAACTGTCTTCAAGTCAAATCCACTTCACTTTTCTAGCAGCTATCTTTGAAACAACTCCAGTGACATCTTTCCTAAGATATTTAAATTTTAATGGAGGGTGAAGAAGGCTTTGAGTACCATGTTTTTACTTGGCCCACTGATAGCTTCATGAAGCTCTACTACTGGAAGAAGAAAACCTGAAAGATGGTGATGACTGGTAACCTTCAGTAACTCTTCCAAGCTTTTTCATAAACGAATAGGGAGGGGACACCAGGTTGTACTGAAAGGCAGACTAGTTCTTCACATTACAAGTTCTTTGCCACAAATCATTTCAAGCTTTGAATAAATGTTACAGATAGGCATGCAAGAGACTGCCTGAACTCTTTGGGTTCAGGCAAATCCTTTAAGATGGATCAAGCTAGAGACTGAAAAATAAGATTGTTTAGGTCTAAACATTCTCATTGCTTTGACTCTTGGACTGAGAGGGATCTTCACTCACAGACTGTATTTCCCAAATGCAGATGAAATGTGTTTGCTTAGAGTTCCACTGCTGGTAAAAGTCAGAATCAAAATAAACTATTTCAAGTGCTCAGAGCACACATACAGTGGGTTCTGTAGAGCGTGTAATCAGGCCTGTATTATGTAGCAATGGATCAGTATGGAAGGAGGGATAGATTTATTTATTTTTTTTCCCCTGTGCTAGTAAGCTTGTGCAGCAGTTCTGCTGAGTTCTTTTGTTTTACTCTTTTTGGGGACAAATTTCAGGACTCCCCAAGGGATAATAAAAACGCAGGAAGGGAATTGTAATGGATTCAGTTTTGTCCTAATCAAACTGCAGTGGCACTGTGTGGTTTACTTGCATTCAACTGAGCGTGATAAGAGCAAGGTGATGCAGCTGAGTCCCTGAGACAGCTTCCTCCAGGCAGCTCACAGGACAGCAGAATGGTGAAAAAAACATCAGTCATTTTCTATCTACGTGACATTGATTAATTGTTCAGAACTGCCTTTCTGTTACTTGGTTGCACTGCTGTTGTTTGCTTCAGCCCTCAGAAAAGACTCTTTGGAAAGGCAGATCTAATGTGGTTACTGCATATAAAATAGCTGAGAAAAACTGAATGCTTTGTTTCATTAACAGCTTTTGCAAAAATAATCTGAGGGTTCTGCTCTATGAAGTCAGCTATAATTTATAAAATTCTGGTTAGATTTTTACTTTTGTTTTTCTTTTTATTAATGTTTTAAACGCAAAGATTGTGGTATGGATTAGTTTAAACCATGGCAGTTTAGTTTTCTTAGGGACTTTTTAGTCTAAACAATTTTTAAAATATTTAAACATCATTGGATTTTTAAAGATATCAAATAATAAATTTTGCAGCAGTTCTGAAAGTGTCTGTTCAAACTAGGTTAACCTTCCCAGCTGGCACCCTTTTTTCTCTACCTTGTCCTTCTGCCTGGCAAATCTATTTCTCTTAAAGTAATCAATTGCAAGTGAAATTATTGGCATATCAACTCTTGGGGTGTGTCACCTGAGAAGTAAAGCACCAGAAGCACCTCAGCAACTCACTGGGTTGAACTGCAGTCAGTTTGATTTGATGTTTGTTGTCATGACCGTTGCTTAGTGCTTTGAAAATCTCAAGGAAACCTTTGTAGATTCGTTTAGTTCTGATAAATCTGCAACAGCTTCTCATGCAACATAAGGGTGTGCAATGCATCTTTGCTATTAGTATGCATGATTCAGTCATGTAAGCATAGTGATTTCCTTTTGACTTTTGCAGGTGAGGCCTTGAGAGGAAAGATAACAGTCTGCAAGAACAGGAAGGATCCACGGTCCCTCTTTATAACCTTGGCAGTGAAGGACACAAAGCAGACCTACAGCCTTCAGTGAAGACACTGTGCCATATAACTTTGGAAAATGTCAAATGTAAATGTTAGATTTAACTGTTTAACTGTTACTAAATACCCCCAAAATGGTAAACTCTTGGGTTTTTATATGAATGGTTTACCCAAATTGAGAGAGCACTGTTTGGATGCTCTTGCACTGGGATGTGGAAGACTGATGATGAAATTGGATTCTGCTGGTCTTCACATGATGTAGGGAAGGAAAGAAAGATGGTTTGGGGCTGCATGAGACTTGTAGGTGAGAAAAATCAGATTAAAGGCTTGTTGTGAGGAACAGTAAATATCTCTAAATATTGTTTTATTCTCCAGCTGGCAAAAATCCTTGTGCAACTTTTTGTAGTAAAGAAGAAGCTAAATCACGGGGCAGTGCCCCTGAGTAGGAGCTGGAAAATCACAAGTGGAATAAGTTTGGAACCAACTGCTGGATTTCAGCAACAAAGGCTTTATTTTTATTACACTTCTATACCTAAAAAATTGTATCACATGTCAGTGACTTTTATCCAAATAAAAGAACCAGGTATGTTACATAATGTTGCCAATTTCCTTCTTTGTGTAACTGGAAATTTCTCCATCTATCTAGTGTTGGCTCATTTATTTGTGGCTGCACTATTTTCTCTACTAGCCAGTTGCACCATATGTTGATGGAAATGTGTATTTTTAGCAGCCTTAGAAAAAAGTACTATAAACAAATAGCAGCAATTGCTGCAGTGATGGATTTGGTTTGGCTGCTTACAGAAAAGCAAGGATTGACATGTTTGTTGTGATGTTTAAATGCTTCAAACTGCAGTAGAGTTGGAACTAAGTGTAACAGTGCAGTTTATGTGCTTGTATTGTATATGTATATTTTCATGGAAATGGTTTCAAAGATGATTTCAAGAAGCAAAGATAATAGTATTTCCTTGGTGGTCTCTGAACTTCCATTAAAATAATGTTAGGACCTTTTTTAAAGGACTAAGGTAAGAAGGAACTTCTTCCATTGGAATCTCCTTAACAACTTTGGGTAATTTTATACTGTATAATTTGGTGAAATATTACCTTTTTGCCCTGTAACTAGAGTCATACCAGTGTTAATGCCAATTTGGCAGAAAAATTGAAACTTTTATCCCACAAGCTGAAATTCTCCTGAAACACACCTGAAAAGAGCATGAATGCTTGCAGCACCATTTCTTATATAGATGCTAAACTACAGGGTTTTTACCCTTTGATGATGGTTTCTTGATTATATAACCTTGCTTATCTTCTGCAGGGCTTTTAAATGTGTAGCTAAGCTCTAAAACTCTTTTCCTGGTTCTACCCCTCAGAGAGCAGCTGAGCATGACAAACCTGGAAGCTCCTGGTCCTTTATTACTGAATGTCTCCTCAGTGTGCATCATGCTGGGGTTTCTAATAGGATTTCTCTGGGTACACCTTAGTTTGACCTTTTAAATTCTGTCCTGTGGGATGTGCTGTAATGAGAGAGAGACAGTTTCTGTGATCCAGAGAAAAACAAAGCCTCAACTTCAAATAGGTGAAGCTCTACAGAGGATTTGGAAAGCTAGTTTTGGGAGATACAGCTGCTAACAAAAAAAAAAAAGGTAGGCTGCTAGTAAGTTTTTAAGTCTTCTTGTTCTTTCAGGGGTGTCTCTCTGTTTGATAGTGGCTGAAGTTCCTTGTAGTAATGACTTACCATTTTCTTTCTCTGGTGTGAATTATTTGAAAATAAAAATTGCATGTCTAGCAAGGTTTGTAGAATGTCACAGCCCAGCTGTGACTGACTCTCTGGAATAAGTCAGAAGAGCCCACACCCTTGCTGTGTGGGTACAATTTGCTATTGCTGTTACAACATGGATTAATTATGTAAAAACAACGTTTCAGAGTTTTCAAATGCAACAAAAAGTGCTCTTCAGTTAAAAGACAAATATTACATTAGATGAGAAGGCAAGGGAAAACATAGGGAAAAGCTAGCATTTAATGCTGTGATCAGAGCAGATGATTTGCATCAGGGTTTATGTGATTAAATAGGTTTAAAAAGCAGCCAGTTTATGTTTCCTTTATGTAATTGGACTGGAACCTGAAGAGTGGTTCTGTTTTCCAGGTTCAGCACAGGAGTTTAAACACATATTGCTTGATACATTATTCGACCTTGTGTGAAATTCATAGGTAGGTAATTAACTTCAGTTAAAAGCAGAATTTTTAATATTGAGCAACAAGGAAAGAAGGGACAAGAAGAAACTTTCCTGCTGGTGAGGTACTGTGCCTGTAGAAACTGTGTTGTTAATATAATGTTTCAAAAGCTTGTGCTTTTGCAGCACATGAAACTGTAAGTAAGAGTCTGTTCCCTGGTGTGAACCAACTGGTTCTGATTTTTCTATCTACTTCACTAATTCTCATATATCAAGACAGAAACAAACTTCATTTATATCCCTTTCTAAATGCCCAGAGTGTTACTCTGTTTCTTTGCCTTACAAATGTCTCTACGTTCCCAGCACTCTCTGGACTCCTCCATCATTAATGGAAAAGATTGAACCAGGAAACAATCAACATACAGATTTATAATGTTTCTATTGTTGTTCCTGTAACAATCAGCCTAAGTAAAATAAAAGACTCTTCATGATAGCAATAACAAATTAAAGAGGAATAAAGCTTACTCAACATGTTAATTCTATTTTCCACTTGGGTCCTACTCAAAATATCAGTGGAAACAGAGTGAGAGCAAATTTTTCCCATGGAAAACAAAGAAACTGAAGTTAGCCTTTCCTAAGCGAGAGCTACATCCCAAATAAAATTATTCTCCTTGGGTTCAATTGGCAGACACTGAAATAATCCTGCTTTACGTGGTGATTGGGAGTCTTTTCAAATTACCTTATTTTTTCTTGTAGAGAGAGCCAGGCAAAGCCCAGGATGCCCATTTTCTCACAGGTTTTGTTCTTACCACTGCAGCATCTTGAGACATGTCCTGGTCTGTGCCACATAAGGGACAGATTTTTTATTTGCATTAATTGTGAGAGGTTGCATCTGTGCACAAAAGGAATGTGCAGTCAGGAGGATGTGGGATGATGCAAGTACTTAGAAGACAGCCACGTCTGGGAAATTTCCACTGGTGAAAACCCATCCCATGGACAGAATGCCCTGTTACTGGAACGTCATCTGTGCTATGTATCCTCCTCTTAGTATCATCACAGCTTAATTTTCTTTTCCACTTCAGCAGGTAATAATCACAGTACGTAATTTAAAAAATAAAAATCTGTACAGTTGGCCCAGTTTATCCATTGCTATCCAAACAAATTAAATACATTTGCTTAGCTCTTTAGTACCTTCACTCTCCAGCACAGCTATTTGCTGTAGTTTTCATTAGAAAGTCAATCTTGCTAAGAATTACCAACTCCTACTGCCTTATATTTCCCTGAGTGCTGCAGTCTGTCTGGAAGGAGGTCTAGGATGGCAGAAGAGAAAGATGGGCTGGTGGAAGACACCCCAGAAAACTACAGATCCTAGGTGGCACATGCCACAAAAAGAGCTCCTTTCAAGGTGTCTTGATCCAGTCTGGTCAATGATGGTTTAAATAATTAAGCTTGAAATACAAGTAGGATTCAGTAAGTAGAATTGAACTTTTATTAAGCCATCTGATGAGTTATGCAAAGAGAGGTGCACTGAAGAGAGGGAATTTAATAATATTGACTTCTGTCACAATGCTGGACGTTCTTGAAGTGAAGTCTACTCAACTGGAAAATTGGATGTGAGGAGGACTTCTCTGCATCTCCTGGGTTACAGCTGCTCCATGCTGCTTGCTTGTGCATCAGTGCAAATCCTTACCCTGAGAAGAGAAGAGAGCAGGGGATGTTAATGTATGCATCAATGTTAATTTTGGAAGCATTGTGTGTTTAGAGCATTGACAGCTGTTATAGCTCCATAGAGCCCAGAATAGATGTAACTTGGAGAATAACTCACCTTACTTAGTGCCCCAGAGATAGAAATGAATCTTGCAATTGGTTTTCCTGGGAGTTTGAGCACCTTGATGGTACCAGGCGATGGTGACCCTGGAGTGTGCAACCTCGCTGGAGATCTGTGGCTCCAGTCTTTTTTTTCTTGTCTCCTAGAACCAACATTTCTTGTAAAGAACAGCAAAGAGCCCCAGGGAACACACTGCCACCTGAGGAAAATGGAAGGAGAGTGGTTTTGTGGAAATGTGCACATGCCAATGATGTCTAATGCTGTCAGAAGATGCTGGCAAGCTCCTTTAACTATCAAAGCTGAGGTCAAAATCTTCTGAAGTGCCTAGTGATGTTAATTGTCTTTTTCTTTGCTGAAACTGAGATTATTTTTTTTTCAAAGCTTTGTCTTTATGCAAAGCCTTTGGAATGCTTTAAGTGAAAGGTAATTGGCAATTATTTTCTCTAACATAGACTTTGTGAATATTATCTGTTCAGAATAGCTCAGTCTTAGTTTCAGTATTTTAAAGGTGGTGTGCTTTTTCTCATTTTCCTTTATCAAAACCAAAAAAACAACCACAGGCAGGGTGACAGGCCCTGCAAGGGTGGTGTTAGTCTCAATTTTTCATGGCTTTTAGTCTTTTAATCTATTATTTTGGTCAGCTCCTTTAAGTTAAAACCTAAGAGCAACATCTGGCTAAGTAATATACCATGGAGTTAGGGTTCAGCCCAACCCTTACTTCTAGGTGAAAACCATAAAATTCAATTATGTTTTTCTGAATCACATGTTTCATGCCTGACTTATTCCTCCATATGACAGTTAATTACTTTTGAAGTAATTGAGACGTTATGGAAAGAAGTGTCTAAGAGCTGTCAACAGGAAAACCTTAGCAAAATCAGCACCATGAGATGATCTTGCAGTCCCCTTTTGTGGCTGCCACCTGAAAGCTTTGTGGCAGGTGGTGGGATAAGTGAGCAGTGGTTGAGCTGTTGTGACAGCCTCACCAGTTCTCTGGGCATGTGGATTTATTCCGAGCAAGGAACTGTCTTGATAGTCTACAGAGCTGGGGGGAAAAACATTCAATAAGCTTACAGGTGACTGTAATGAGTTTTGGATAAAATACTCCTCTTTCATGTTGCTGCCAGCACATGGTGTTTTTTCTTGAGTTCTGCTGTTGCTGCTCTGTGCCCACTCTGTGCTTGAATGTTTTCAATAAATTTAGGGGTTTGTACATCTTGTTATAGCCCTATGAGCAAAATAGAAGCCATTCCAGTTAGTCAGTATGCCCAGCTAATACATTACCAGTATTGTAAACCTCCTTTTCAGTGAATTCTGTTGTTGCCAGCCATGTTTTCAAAAGATTGGTGTATACCAATCCTTTGGAAGAAGGTGGGAGGCTAGGTAGATTTAGCATGTGCTTTCTTTTGCATGAAATATTTTAAATACATACTCTCTTTCCAGAGCCCCTCACCTTTACCTGCTCTCCTCTACCTTCCATAAAGAATAAAATCTTAGTTACCCACCTGGTATTTACCTTTTCGATAGGAGTGAAGCTGAATTAAGGAAAGGGATGCATAAGCCTAGCTGGTAACAAGAGTGCAGGCTAAAGGGAAAGTTATTAAGAGATAATAATTATCTACCTGAAACTTGGTATAATAATTAGCTCGACTTAGGACTCCATGTGCTTTAAGAAAAAACCTTTTATGTTTTCCTGTATTTTGCAAATCTCGTTTCTTTTTCCTCTCAGCCTGTTGCAGCTGATGCTATTTCTCATGCTCAGTAGCATGGAAACAGAAGGGAGAGGATGAGCTATCACCTGGAGGATTTTTACAGGGGGTTGCACATGGATCTGACAAAAGGGCAGCTGGAGATGGAACAGATGACATTTAATCTTTTTGTAGTGCACCCTCTGGGCTGCAGTTTGCACAGTTGTGTGGGAACGTGCCATAGGTGCTGATAGTATTCTGGGTCCATGTGCAAACATTCTAAGGTCTGTAGGTTTGGTGGTAGTGACATCAAAAATAAATGCTGTGCATACACCTACCCCTCTTTCTCTTGCCTGGGGTTGTCCTAGGGGAAGCTGTATGTCAGGTCCACTTCCCTGTTTTAATTAATCTGTTTTGCAGCAGTTCTCTTTGATCTTGCTAGACTAAAAACCTGAGAAACCCTTTCCAGCCCTGAGTGAACACTGCTGACTGTTGCCTGATACAACACGAGCTGCTGGTAGTTTCCAGATCATCTCTGCAAAAGACATAATTCTGTCTCGAAGGTCTTTTTGCTACACTTCCTTGGGGTCATTGCCATGCTGCTTTTGGTTTGGTTTTTTGTTTGTTTGTTTGGGTTTGGGGCTTTTTCCCCATCTGTGTCTGACACACGTTCCCAAACTGTGTTTGTCTTGATAAAAAACTGCATTGAAGGATGTGTCTCTGTGTTCCCTTGCTTTCTTCAAGGCTTCTTTGATTTTCCTCAGGATCAGGGCACTGTGGTGCTTAAAATTTGCCTCTTTACTGCAGACCCAGCAGACTCAGTCCCTTTATGCCTGAAGTGAAACCACTAATAAATGTCAATCCAAGCAGGAAGCTGAGAAAGGATGTCTGGCCAAGTTTGGTGCAGTTCTCTGGGTTAAAGTCTCCAGAGATCAAAACCCATTTCGTTTGTCTGTCTAAATGTTATTGCTCAAAGTTGAGTAATGATTTGTTGTTCAAAGACAAGCAAATTGGGTAGAAAGAGGCAGGAGTCATCCTCTAGATCAAAGATGTCTGTGCTGTCTGTTTTGTAACAATTTCTGTAAAGTAACAACTGCTGCTCCGAAAAATTTCCCCTGACCGAGGAGAGATGAGAACAGACACTGAAGTAATTGGTTTGTCCAGGTGGATATATTGTGTACATCAGTGCAGTTATAAATTATCTTTGGTGTTTGACCACAGGAGCTCACCATGCCATGCAAGACCCTCATTTGAGTGAACTGGAGATGTGTCTGCCTGTAGAATAAAACCTCATAGGAAAATTAAACCTCATAAGAGATAATGGCTTTATTAGGAAAGGGTAAAGAAAGCTTGAATGAAGAAGGCTCTCAGGAGAACCTGGCTATTGAAATACCTCTGGTGATCACTTTTGTATCTCTTAGCATCTCACTGACAAGTGTAGGAATGAGCTGGGGAGTTCAGTAGGAGAATGGTCGTGACACTGAAGTTTGGCTTCAATTTTCCATCACCTTGGATAGTGGACCCCCTGAAATTGTTTATTATTATTATTAATTTTTTTTATGACCAAGGCATTAAGTGTATTTGGAGCTCAGTGTTGAAGGTACCCAAAATTCCAGGAGGTGAACTTCACAAAAGAGCTAAGGCCTCTTTTAAACAAATCTTTGTACCTTGGGAAAGCACTGTCATCCTGATTACTTAGAAGTTTGTGCTCCAGAGAATGCTTAAAGTTGACTTCAATATGTAAACTAGTAGAAGCTTACTTGCTTTTTCTGTTTTAAGCAATTTGATGTCTTCATTTAAATCCCACACCCTAAATGGAATGCATAGATTGTCTTGAGGCGTAGATAGTTGCAATGCATTTTTTTTTTTTTTTAATTACGAATATTGGTAGAGTTTTCAGAATTGAAGCTGAAAGCATGCTGCAGTTCAAGTATAGTTCAGCATCACCAGAAAAAAAAAAAAAAAAAAAAAAAAAAAAAAGCACTGTGGGATTATAGAGCATAGATCTCTGCTTAGTGTAGTGCAAACATGATGGGATTATGTAGCTTTGCCTAGCAGCTGAGAAGGCTTTGAATAACAGCCATGTGTACAAGCTGTAAGCCAGATTCTCTGCTGTGATGCCAGCCCCTTTGAGCCATCTGATGGTGTAATGGAGCTGAAAAGTGGCTGTGTAATATATCCCTCTGTCTTCTCTTCCTCAGCCACAGGGTAGCTCCCAACTGCCACACTGTTGGCATATCCAGTTCTCTCCTGCTCGAGGCACAGACCCTGAAGTGGGGGCTCTGTCTGGACTTAGACTGGGAGCCTGCTAAAGAGGATGTGCTTAGGTGAAGTTTTCCACTAGTGTTTCTCATAAAGCTGTTCCAAGTACACTGGGACCAGTTTGCTTCAGGAAAGGGGGTCATAGCTAACATCTTTCAAACTGGTGTTCAGTGAGAGAAGCTGTAGCTAAAGTTTTGCCTCTGGCATGTGTTCTTTGGCCAAAATAAAGTTAGATTTAACCCATAACCTTGAAATATCACTGCTTCCGTCAATGTCCTACAAACCACTCACCGATTTAGAATGGCATCCCAACATTGGGCTGGTCAGTCAGCCCTGGACAAGTGGCTTTCTTCATCTGGCACTCTGCATCTGGGATTTTTTTATGCTGATGGAGGGTTCACAGTTTCATTATCTCTGTATGACAATGACTGTGCTCAATTCTCTGTGTATTGGGAGATTTCCCTTTTCACAGTGAAACAGGAAAAAAATTGAATGTGGAGCCCTCTGATTTAAGCAAACCAAGAACTTTCTGTAAGAGGCCAAAGAAACAAAAATTCAAATTACTCTCATTACTTGCCTTGTGAAATACTGAAGCAGTTACATTAGTGTATATATATACATATATATATATATATATATGATGCCTTTTTCTTAAAATGGGACCATGTAGTCAATATTTTAGCTGACTCCAGGGAAAGCTTCCATGGCCCCACAGAGGAGCATGCCATTATTTTTTTATTCTTATTGGTATAAGAATAAATAAGGCAGTGAGTGAAAGGTGTTGCACTGGGCTGGTTTTCTGCTAGAATCTGGTGTATTTTCTGTATTATTCTCATGGTGTTTGCTTGGGGCATCTGCCTAGAAAACCAACCTTTGAATTTCTAATCAGGAGTCAAACCTGAGTGTTCACTTGGTAACAAGTGTCCAGGAGACCACGGTTTTGAGAATTTTGAGTTTTTATGTTTGAGTGTTATTTTTTTTTGTAATTGAGATTTAACTCAGCTGATGGTTCGTGGCTGAGAAACGGGACTGTGTGCTCTATTTCTCATTAAATATGTGCTCCTTTTAAAACCAAAACGTTCTGTTGCAAAGTGAGCATTTATACCCATGTTTATTATGCCCCGCATCCAGATGACTCCCTGTGGTTAAGGCAAACGTCTGAACAAATGAAGAAACATGCCTGTATGGGTTAAATAGCTGTTAGGAGCATAAATGCCTGGCCAGTGGTGCAGAAATTTCCTCCAGATGCTTCTGCTTTCCCCCCACCTGATCCCCCTCTCTTTGAATTTTCTGTTATTTGCAGTGGTCTCCACCGAAGGAGTTAAGTGTCTCAAGGAGCTGCCTTCTCTTTCACACGGAGGATACCAGGTTGTGACAATTGTCTGCCACACCAGGGGCCATCCAGTGAGTTATACGGGTTAAGATAATAGGAAACAAACTCATCAGAAAGTGTACAGTGGAGCTAATAAATAGCAGGATGAGCCTGAGGCATTTCACGGGAGGAAAATAACAGGTAATTATCACTTGAAAGGTTTTACAGTCTTTTCATTATTCGGACTTAATTATCAGAGAGGCAAAATATCGCAGCCTGATAAGATCTTTGTCTTAAGAATGGGTCCGTGCTCTCTGCCGGGAAAACCTGGTCAGTTGAATGACGGCTGTAAAAATCCAGATATTTAGATAGCACAAAAAGGGCAATAGAAGAAATTGAAGGTGAAGCGTCACTTTGCAGAATTTGGCTTATTGGCACCTGGTTTGGACTTCGAACTCATCTGAGCAAATGCAGTATTGTTGGCTTTGATTATAGTTAAATCGTTACAATGGTTTAAAACTATCGTTGACTATTAGGAAAAAAAAAACCGGATTATTTTTAAATTTACAACATTTCTGTGTTGACCAAATCTGGAATTTCTCTGCAAGCTGTCAGAGCCCTGGGTGAGGGCAGGTTTATTGACCAGGCAGTGGCTGGGGAGGTTCTCTTTGCAGCTCTGCATCCTCAGAGCCGAAGGGGATCTGCGCGTTTCTCGGGCTGCAATTGAGAATGCCCTTAGCTACAGAGAGAGCCCTTGGCACTTACTAAGAACTTGCCTGAATTCAGTGTCACCTACCCGAACGTCTCACAGTGAGACTTTTGGCTGCAAATCAAATCCACAGAGTGCGCGGTGCGGCTTGAAGCAGCGCGTTTCACAGCCAACGCTTAGCACCGCCTTTATCTCATTACTTTTAACAAAAAGCCTCTGCAATTGCAACCTTAACGGGGCATTTAAAGGCATTCCCGAGGTGACAAAGGAGAAAAAAGAAAAAAAAAATGAAAAAAAACCCAACACCAAACCAACACAAAACCAAACACACACACACACACAAAATTAGAGCAAGGAAAGGAGGGGAGGAAGGAAACCTCCCTCTAGCTGTATGAATTAAGATGCTGTGTGTCCTGCTTGACACAAACTGATTTCCTTATCGAAGTGAGGAGCCCGGGACAAGCTGGGACTTCAGAGCACGGCACAGGCTGCGGTGGAAATCCTGGGAGAAAACCGGGAGGGAGGACGTGGTGGGGGGGGGACGGAGCAGGGAAGAGGGTGTAGTTTCTTCCTGCGGCCGGCACCATCAAATTCAGGCGAACTTTCCAGTGGGAAAGAAGCAGCCAGGTTTAGGATTAATAGCTGCAATACTTAATCCAGCCATAAAAGTAGCCAGAGCGAGGGATTTTAGCGTAGGGACGGGAACTGCGTGGGTGTCGGTCGGCGCGGTCGGGTTGTCATCGCCCGCTTCTGTCGTGACTTTTTTTTGTTTTGTCGTGACTTGGGTTTTGTTTTTCACGGCACGAATGCGCCGTTAAGGCAGGAGGAGTGCGTGATATGAGGGAACGGTGGGACGCGGGGGCAAGGGGGGGGCTGTGTGCCTCCAACTCATCCCTCCCGGCGGTGCCATCTCCCCCCTCCCTTCTTTTGCGTATTTGCTTACCTGCAAAAAGGGGAAGAGGAGAGATGGCGAGAAAGGGAAGAAAAAAAGGAATCAATTGCTATTTTTTCAGCTCCCACACAGTAATGAAGACGAAGGGATTGGCTCGGCTGCCCTGTCGGCCGTGGAGGGAGCAGGTTTGTGGGGAAGCCTGCCTCCCCAGGCAGGGACCCCCAAGCATTGGCAGGTTTAGGCGGGGAGTGGGTGACCCCCCCAAGCGGAAGGAGAGGGTGTTGTGTGTTTGGTGTGAGCTGCAGCCAGGTGTTTTTCCTTATTCCCGTAGGTACGTGCTCGGGGGTAAAGAGGCAGCTCCCCCCCACCCTACCCCAGGACAGGCGTTGGGAAGGGACAACGAGAAACCAAGAGGGAGCTCAGAAAAGGGATTTTAGTTGGTTTACTGGCAGTAAACTGGGGAGTCAAAACCTCACGTTGGAGGAATTTGGTTGGGTTTTGGAATGAACCGTCAGTCCAAAGTAGGAGTTTGGACCCAGGGCAGATGCCTCCATCTGAAAGCATGTGGGTAAAGAGAAGGACAGCCTGAGCACAGCTTGAAGGGAGCTCAGCTCTGCAGGCTCGAGAGCCGGTGATGGAGCTGTTAAATAAGAAAATATTTTCATCCAAACCCTTTTTCTCTGTGGTTTTCCCTCGAGTCCTTGGCTCCGCTCCTCAGCGGGAGCCTCCGGCCGTGCCCCTCCAAGAGCCCCTTCCCTGGGGTGCAGGGGAAAGAGGGGTGCTCTTGCCTTTGCTGGAAGCAAAGGAGATCGATTCTTTTTCTCTAGGAATGATATTTCGATTTCACGTTTCACTGCTGACGGGGAAAGCAAAAATATCGCTTAGCAAAGAACATGAAGTGGGAATTTTGTCGATTTTTTTGGAGAAACAAACAAAGTCAACACCAGGAATGTAGAATAGATCTGCGGATCTTTGCCACCAAAATACTTCCTGGACTGCTGTCTTGTCACTTTTAATTTGGTCCGTGGTAGAGACATTCATGTAACCTGAAGGGCAGCATAACTAAGCTAACGACCCTGCTCCCTTCCCTGGCTCTGAACAGATTGTTTTGCGGCTGGAGGGTGCTTTGAGAAAAAAAAAAACACTGCAAAATAACATCGATTCCCTCCTCCTCCAATAAAATTAGGTCTTTATACCCCCCTCGATTTCTGAATAGATCGGGGAAGGTTATAGGGTAGAAAAGAAGCAAAAGGGTGAATTTGAAGTGAGGAACATTCGGCGATCTACACACACAGAGTGTGTATAAAGGTGTATAAATATGTATAAATACTTCATATTATAACTGTGGACCTATATAGGTATGTCCCTATGCTTGAAGGTGTCCGAAGCCACAGGGTAAGAGGTGGCTGGGTTATAAACACGTTCTGAAACTGTGCTCTGAGGCAAAAAACGTTTTTTTCAGTCGGGAGACAGGGTGGGTTGTTGGTTTTTGTTTTTTTTTTCTGCGAAACGATTTTCGCGGTTCTGCTTTGCTGTCTTTTCCCAGATCTCCTTGGCTTTCCCTGGTGCTGTTGGTTATTCTTGCAGGTGAAATGCTGCTTACAGCCGCAATGGGCAGGTGACATGTGAAGGGGTCGGGCTGAATTGGAGCTTAGAGAGGGAGCAGCCTCCGCAGCATCACCTGCACGCAGAGCTGCAGCCCGGCGCTGCAGGCAGCTGCCTGCGGTGGAAACAAAGCTCTTCAGTCCCCCCGCTCACGACAGCACAGGGTAGCCAGAGGCTTTGCAGAATGGGCTGCGAATTTTTGATTTATTGCAGCCACTGAAACAAACGTTAGTAACCCGTGAAATCAAGGGCGTACGAGAAATGCGTGTGGTGCTGGCGAGTTTCAGCCCTCTCCTTCCCTCCCCTCTCCTGAGTAGGTGCACACTCGCGTTGCTTACGTTAAAATACAGAATACTCCCTGGAAAAGCTGACGCTAGCAGAGTGTATGCGGAGAAACAGTGTCTCTGACGCTGTAGCAACTGGGAAGGTTGCTTAGGGAACATCCCGATTTGCCACCATGCTCTTTTATTTCTGTCAGTGTGAACGAAGTTACCTTGTGAGCAACAAATCTTTGAGAAAGCCCCTCAAAGAGCAGGTAACACGAGAGGTCATTGTGGGTGGATTACTCCGTTGTAAAAACAATTCTGGGTGAACGCTTGGCCTTTAACGATGAGTAATATCCCCCTAATTCTGCACCATAAACGCTTCGGTGGAGGGGGGGGAGATGTGTATANCGCTTCGGTGGAGGGGGGGGGTTGGGACAACGGGGTGGGAACACCAACTAATGCAGTTAATGTGATCTTTGATCCAACTGAACTGTCCTAAGATAATTTTTACGAAAGAGAAGATTACTTTATTGTGTGCATCGTTTTAATTTGCTTAGGGCTGAGGGTTGCCCCCCACGAGGCACAGTAAAAACAGACGATGGAGTGTTGCCTGGTGTAAGGAGAAAAGGCAAAGCACGACTAAAATGTGTTTGTGTACTTTGAACACAGTGAACCTCTTTGCATGTGTAGCTGTGTGGATATAGATAGATATACGTATATATATATCTATGAAAATAGATAATTTATGTATAAATATATATATAAATACTATTATGTCATCTAATCCAACTGTGAACTGCAGGAATGCGGGGGAAGAGAAAAAAAAAAAAAAAAAAAAATTAATCACACACTACAATAACCGGGAGAGGGAGAGAGGGGTAGAAATGGAAGGTTTCTCCCCATTTCCCTCTTGCTGTGGATGCAGTCGGACGTGTTTCTCACATGTTCCCGGTAATTACCAGCAAGAAAGTTCTTGCTGGCTTTGCTTTAGTAATCAGCCCTCTTATGAGTCACAGGGAACACGCAATCCCACTGCCGCGTGAGTGACAGCTAGCCGGCGCTCTGGCTTCTTCTTGTCCCTTTAAAATCTGAAACCAAGGCTAATGATTTATCAAACCCTTATTATCAAGAAAATGTCAAACGAAGGGCACCTTGCTATGCACTGACGCAAACCCAGTCTTTCCCAAGGAAGTATAGAAAGCTTTGCTCTAGACTCGGCAAAATCCAGTCTCTCCGTTGCCACTACTGCTGTTTTTACCTCCACCAAGTCCATCTGCAGCTAGTTGAGACATGGTAAGTGCTGGATTTCTTTCTTCTGATGCTGAGGAAAGGGCTGGAGGGAGGGAAGCGGTGCCGGAGGGGGAGCTGTCCACGGTGCTGCGGGAGCTGTCCGCGGTGCTGCAGGAGCTGTCCGCGGTGCTGCCCGCCCAGCGCGGGAATCCTGCACCGCAAACCGGGGTAGGGGGAGCAAGGGAAACGGTGGGACCCCGAGGTATCCTCGCATAGTGTCTGAGTCCTTGGAGATTCTTATCCCTCGACGCTGGCAGATGGGATTAGGACGAAGAGGAAACTTGCAGCGGTAATGGTGGAAGGGAGTTTTGTGTGTTTGTAAAGCTAACGTTAAGCTGACGGTAAAGCTAGGGTTTGTCTGCGGGTTGCCTAAGCTTTAAATTAATTTTGAATGTTTAAATTATAAACATACATTTATAATGTTTTAAATATGATTTTGAAGTGGAGGGTGAGGGGTATGGGATTGTCGTCAGCAATCTGTTCAGTGAATATAGGAATGCTTAAATCTTTAGAGGTGTGCTAGCAGAAAGTATAAGAAAAAGAATATGGAAAGCTTGCTGTTATAGGTATTAATTCTGCTGTGATGGCGTGGTTATTTTTGCATTTCACTGTCTTGCTGTTGGGTTTTGAATTGGGTAAGCCAGCTCAGAAATACCCACCAGCGCTATTTCACTTGGTTTTTAACATTTTCAACTGCCTACAGGGCAGCTTATCTCTTGCCTATACTCCATAAAAAACAAAAAGAAAAGGGGAAAAAAAAAAAAAAAAGCCGATGCGCAGCACTGTTGAATGACAGAAAGGAAATGGGGCGTAAAATTAAAGAATCTTTCTACACTGGTGATAGGGAAGGGAACATCCTACAATCGTGATGTGAAATCCAACGAGGTTTGGCTGCAGAGTGCTGTAGAAACACTTATTTAAACTCGAACTACGCTTTGTAGGCGCTGGTGAAGTTTCATTGTTTGTTTTGAGGTTTTTGTTGTACCCTGCTCTTTTCTCCCCCACAATATTAATGCTGAATGAGAGAGGGCAAGCAAGGGAGCTGTGATACCTAGAAATTCTGGGATGCTTTTGCATCCAGATTTTCTAGAGTACACATTCTGTGCATGAGGAAAAAAAATGGCAAAATTCCTGCGGTCTCGACGCTTTTTACTCTTTTGGTAAAATACGTGACCTTATTGTTTTAGGATTACGCCAGTCAAAGGGATATGAGCAAGCAGGTCGTGAACAGTCCTGAAACCGGTGCTCCTGGACCCAATGAAGGTGCGGGAGCTGTAAGAATCATCCCCGAAAATGAGCCTCCAGCGCAAGCCCCTGCCGCCATGGTCAGGCTTCCCAGATCACTCTCTAACGACAACAAAACACTTCCCTCCGAAGAAGCTAAACCAAATGATTCTGAGAGGACCAAAGTCGGGATCTGCAAGCTCAGCAGCACCCCGGTGCAAGCCAACTCCACTCTCCGGAGGGAATCTGTGGAAACCTTTCCGTGCAAACACGGCCCTGGGGCAGGGGCTGCCGGGCAAGCTGCTATCCCCCACTGCAAAATTCCCGCTTTGCAAAGCACAGACGGGGCCACTAATCTGACCCTCGGCAAGAGCACACTGGAGCAGAACAACTCCAAAGACGCCTGGGTGACCTTGAGCCAGAGTACCGTGGTGCTGGGCACAGATGGCAGCACTTCTGTTCTTCCCGGCAGAGTGGAAGGGGTAAGTTGGCTCTTTACAGGGTTTCTTCCCTCTTTCCCCAGCCCTTCAGTTCATGGGAATGACAACTTTGACACTCAACCCTGATTTGAGGCTGATTCTGCAACGGGGTTCCAAAGCATTCGGGGATGGGGCTGTGCCAGAAGGAGGGAGGAAGGGGACAGAGGGGTCTCGGATAAGGTGCTGTACTGCTGGCGAGTGCTAACGCTGGGTGTAAACGACAATCACTATTTCCCTACGAATTCCAGTGCGTTCCTTGAGTTGTGCCGGTATTTAACCCGGCCCTGGCCTGCGGGAGCCGTGTGCGCACACCGGTTACGCCTCCCTGCAAGAGGCCAGGTCCTGTCCCTACATCAGATGCGAAAAAGTGCTCTGATCTTCCCCTCACCGAGCACCACCACCCTCCTCAGGTTCGGCTCAAGGCCCTGGTGACTGAATGCTTTGGAGCCAAAAATGAGATTGTAAATATTTGTAACCGAAACCTAAAGCGAAATCAATCAACCCCACAGGAGGTCACACCCTCCCAGAGCCTGGCCCTGCACACCAGGAGGGGTTTGCTCGGGGTGGGAGCCGGGAAGGCTCCGGGTCTCTCCCGCGTATCTTGGTTTAACCTGAAAGAGAGGGGCCGGGGCGGGTTTATTCTAGAAAAGCTTTTCTTTTTTTAAACTTCGTTTCTATGGGCCAAGGGAAAGGGCCCCCCCTCCCCGGCTTTACTGGGGCTTGGCGATCAACCCTTACTCATCCAAGAGTGCTGAGGGCTTCTCCCCCCAGAGAAGACGGTGAGCCCTCCCGTCCTCCATGGAATTAGGAGCCAGAAGACCCCCTTGAGGCCCTGCAGAGATGCCAGCATGGCCGAGGGATGCGCATTGCAGTGGCCGAAATCTCCGGGAAGAGGGCCGGCGAGCCAAGCCTTGCGCATTTCGCCAGGGGCGGGGCTGCTTGGGCAGAGGGAACTGACACCCCCCACGCCTCCCCCAGGGACAGTCACCGCCTCCTCTCCCTCTAGAGCAGCCTCCGAAAGGGCCAGGGTTTAAAAGCCCCTCTCATGCTCTTTCTGGCAAAAGGCACGGCAAGTGGGGGCTACAGAAGAGGGGGGACATCCCCCCCC
>JAAWXA010000027.1:2276323-2404578 GCA_038090715.1 Florisuga fusca
TCCCCCCCCCCCCAGCCTGACTGCTGCTCCCCCGGGGCTCCCTCCAGTGAACCCAGCAGCAGAAGCGCTGTGCTTGTTTGTAAAAGTAGATGTTTCCCCGATCTCTCTTTTATTTCCTACCTCCTCCTTTCCCCACTTTTAGGAAGATGATGCAGGGGATGAAAACAAAGCCCGAGGGAACTGGTCTAGCAAGCTGGATTTCATCCTCTCCATGGTGGGTTATGCAGTGGGGCTGGGCAATGTCTGGAGGTTCCCGTACCTGGCCTTTAAGAATGGGGGAGGTATGATGGCTTTTTCCTGTCTCTCTACCTGCAGTACCGTTCGTGGCGGAGCCGGTCCCGGCCTTTTTGGCTGGGAGAAGAAGCCCGGGGGAAGTGGGGGGCAGTGCCTCCCGGTGGCCTTGGCAAAGCCGGGCAATAAGCCCCGGGATGAGCCGAGGTCCGGAGGCACCTCCAGCCCCTCAGCGACTTAGTGAGAATCCTTGTCGATTGGTGTTTTTTTTCTTTATTGTTGTGTTTTTAAAAATTATTTAAATTTTTTTTTGATGGTCAGAACAAATCTGCAATTAATCTGTTCTGGCCGGATAGGGAGGAAAACGAAGAGCCAGGCTGATCACACCTGGGCACTGTGTGAGGGCTCCAGCCCCTCCTTTAACCTCATTTAAACGCAATTGGGTCTTAGGGGAGGATTCAAAGCACTTCCGAGTGGGCAAAGTCACACGAGGATATTTAAACCCAAGTGGAGCCTTTATGTTATTTAGTGAGATCTGGGGAATTTCTTTTAAATCTCTCAATGGCCGACTGAAAACGAAGCGTTTGAAATAGAATGCGGCTCGGCTGAAGGGAGGAAGCGTCGGCAGAGGGTTTGTGCTGTTAATAATTTACAAGAAGTAGGAAAAAAAAAAAAAAAAGTTTATTTGCCGAAGTTGCGCCAACAGAAGCTTCAATTTAAACTGCCAAGCGGGGGGGTGTTACTGTATCCAACCTGCCCTAGGTGTAAATCCTCTTCCCTCTTGGTAGCACAGGACCATCAGCAAGGGACTGAGCGTTGAAAACAGGTCGTGTGGAGGCTGCTAGAGATGTATAACGAAAAAACTAGCGATTTCAAACCCAAATAATTTTTTTTTTTTGCTGAAACATAATGGGCTTTTTTTTTCTTTCTTTCTTCCTTTTTACACCTGAGAATTTTTAAGTGCGAGGTGTTGAAATATTGATTTAATAATTATTGGCTCGAGGAAATGTTGGAGCTGCAGAAAGCTGCTTCCCCCCCCACCCCCCGCCTCCAGGGCTGGGGGGCACCATCAGTAGGTAACAAATTGACGTTTTTAAAAATAGCTGCAGGTCTTGACTCGGTTGTCCCCAGTATCACGAGCAGAAATCTTCACGGGGCTGCCGGGGTGGTGGGGGCTCTCCGCACCGGGCCGCGGAGGGTGGCGAGTTCACCTCGGTGTGAACACAGAAGCGGAGCGGCCCCTCCGCGCCNCACCAGCCCTCTGTCACTACTGCCAACCCGTCCCTGCGCGATGATTCAGGTTTTTTGTCTCTTTTCTCCCCCTCCTTCCCTCCCCACCCCCCAAGGTGCCTTTCTCATCCCCTATTTGATGATGTTGGCTCTAGCTGGGATCCCCATTTTCTTCCTGGAAGTCTCCCTGGGGCAGTTTGCTAGTCAGGGGCCGGTGTCGGTCTGGAAAGCCATCCCCGCCTTGCAAGGTGAGAGGAGCCAGGAGCCGGCCCGGTTTTGGGGAGCATGAACTGCACCCCCTCTCTTGCATGGCTTAAACACCCCCAGGCCCCGCTCCGCAGCCGCATGCTATGGGCTCCGCCGGTGGCTCAGCAGCGTTAGCGCGCAACTTGCGCTGTGTCCCCGCGTCATATGGAGCCGTCGCTTTGCAGCCGCCGGGCTCCGCAGGGGATTAACGCCTTGTTCTCCTCTGTCCCTCTTTTTTTTTTTTTTTGTTTTTTTTGTTTTCTCCCAGGCTGCGGCATTGCGATGCTGATCATCTCCGTTCTAATAGCCATATACTACAATATTATTCTGTGCTACACACTTTTCTACCTTTTTGCATCCTTTGTACCTGTGCTACCTTGGGCTTCCTGCAACAACCCATGGAATACGCCAGACTGTAAAGACAAAAACAAACTTTTGTTAGGTAAGTTTGGACAAGATTTTTTTTTTTTTTTTTTTTTTTTTTTTTTTTTTTTTTTTTTTTTTTTTTTTTTGTGGCCAGGGCTGGCTTTGCAGAGCTTTCTCCGGCTCAGCTGCGCCCCTGGGAGATGCCAGCAGAGATCGTGGGTGGAGGTTCCTAGCACAGGGTGATCTGTGCAATACGGACGCTTTTCTACCCTCCTTAGCTTGACATTTTTCTTCATCGAGGATAAATGGGATTTTTTTTCAACTCTAATGCTAAAAAAGCCTTATTTTTTTTAGTTAATTTTATTTTTTTTCCTCGGAAAAATGATGAAACAAAGTGCTACAGCTGTCAGTCCCTTGTTTTTATTAAAAACTGCTCGGGTTTAAGTAAGGCTTAACGAAACCAAAACCCGAAACGAACCCAAAGCAAACCCGAAACAAACAAACAAACAAACAAGCAATAAACGCCAAAACCCCAGAAAGCGACAACAAATAAACAAAACCCCCAAACGAACGAAAACCAACCCCAAAACAAAAAAGGAAACGAACCTTGTTCTTGCAAACGGCCCAAACCATGCAATGACTGGAAATGGGGCCAAGCGAAGCCACCACTCCCGCTCCTGGCAGAGCTGGCGGCCCCGCAGCGGGTGCGGGGCGGGTCCCCCCGCCTTGTCCCGGGGGTTTGGGGCTCCAGGGATCCCAGTGCCAGCCCCGGGGGACACAGTGGCCCCTGCTTCCTGTGGAGGGACCCCGGAGAGGGTCAGGGAGAAGAGGTTCTTTCACTCCTTCAGCTTTTTTCATGCCTTAGATAATTGGGGTGAAGGGGTAAAATGATGAGTTAATTTGATGACCCTTTTTTCTCTGATCTTTATAACTTCTGAAAGGCAGGTGTTTGAGAAAAAAACCTTCAACACTTGAAAGACTTCAAGTGTTATGTGTGATCTAACACTTTTTGTTGTCATTTTGCACCCTACCTGGAAAATAAAAAAATCTAGGCAAGTTTTTTTTATATATTTTTTTTCCCTTCCCCTCTTCTCAGATTCCTGCATTATTGGTGACCACCCAAAAATACAGATCAAGAACTCTACTTTCTGTATGAGTGCCTATCCAAACTTGACTATGGTTAACTTCACCAGTGAAGGAAACAAAACCTTTGTCAGTGGAAGTGAAGAATACTTCAAGTAAGATCTGTCTTTGTTTGCAGTCGTTATGTTAATCTGTCTCTAAAGTCCACTGTAGCAAACACCAAATCAGTGTTTGGAAGACTGGAAAGACAATAATTGAGGACAGCAAATTCTACCCGTTTTTATAGGGGTGATGAAAGCTAATTTTCAAGTGCTGGATTATTTGTGTTCTGTTCCTGTGGTGCTTAGCACAGCTGGGGGGTTGGCCCATGTCTGGCATTTTTATCTACTACTGCAATGCAGATAAATAAAATAATACATGGTGAGAGACACTGGAACCTTCTAGAGGAACCACTGAGAATGCTGAAGCAAAACAAAATACTGTAGGAATTTGCACTGAATTTCTGCCTGCAGTTGGTGCCATTATTATTTTTTTTTTTCCTATTTTTATTTTTTTATTTTGTAATTATTTTTTGGTTTTTATTTCTTAGGTACTTTGTATTGAAGATTTCAGCAGGGATTGAGTATCCTGGTGAGATTAGATGGCCCTTGGCACTCTCTCTTTTCCTAGCTTGGGTGATTGTATATGCCTCCCTTGCTAAAGGGATCAAGTCATCAGGAAAAGTAAGAGAAATATTCATTACTCTCTACTTGCAAGAAAGTAAGGAAACCACACTCTTTTTTTTAAGGCAGTGAACTACTGAAACTTATTTTCAGCAAATAGCAAAGTATTAATGAAATACCTTTTTCCTGTCTGTGTTTTCATGTCTAGCCAAAGCAAATAAAAGGATGATTTCAGCTCAGCATTTGTTGCCTAATCTTCAGTAAGTTTAAAGTGAGCCCTTGTGCTGTGGTCACTCACTGGATGGGAAAAAGGTGTCTTCAGCATCCTTCCCTGTTACCTGTGGGGTTCATTAAAAATCTGCAGCCATCTCAATTTCACTGTAATCAGGGAAATGGTGATGTTAATTAGGATGCTAAGAAACATATTTTCGAATCAGGACCAAACTTAAACTGGTCTCTGGTGATTGACAGTGTGTATCCTTTTTTTCCAAACACTTGTGTGCCATCTTCCTAAAACTCCTCCCTTTACCTGCAGCCACCCAGCTCCTTGCTCTGTTGCTCTGACATCTCTCATGTCCCTCAAATCTGCAGCTCTCTGACATCTTTTCTAGCCAACAACTGCTTCAAGAGGGAGCATGTCCTTCCATTGGCATGCAAATGCAGGTATAGGATTAGCCAGGCAGCCAAGAAATGCAGAGAGATGCAGCTTTTTCTCAGCAGCAGCACTGATTTGGGTGCGATTTTTTGGGGTTTTCTTTTGTTTTTTTCTGTGTGAAAGCTTCAGAAATGCAGTATCTCTTGGGAGGCAGCTTGGAAATAAGCAGAAAATTCAGAGTGCCAGGGGAAAGTTGAGATTTACTTTTCCCCTTCCATCTCAGTGTGATAGCAAGAAAATGTTTCATTAAAGACCAGAGCCAAGAAACTGTCAGTGTACAGGAGAAAAACCTGGGTTTGGATGCAGCAATAGATGTTTCTTTGAGCAAGTCTCAGTGGTCAGGAAAAAAATTATCGATTTCTTGCTGTCAGGGATAGAAAAATGTTTATGCACAGATGAGATCAGTGTATTCACACCACAAAATTAATCAGGGCAGCTTCTTGAAACACCTGTTGAAACAGCAAAGAGAAAGTTGGGAAAGCAGTTTCAAAAGTAACATCAGCTTAGGGGAGTCTGGTCCGTGTGAGACTGAGAGGTTAATGGGACAAGGATTTGAAATGCTTTTGGGTAGAGTGTACAGCTTAAGTGGCCATATTCTGCCATTTATTTGAGCACAGAGAGAGCTCTGCTCTGTGCTAGATAATTATTAAGACATTAAACACACCACTTCTGGTGTGTATTTAGACATCATGATGATTAGGTCTAGCTGGATGGTTCCACTGACTTCCTTTTTTGTTCATGTTGGGACAATAAGCATTGTCAGGGTGATATGTAATTATTAAGAGCTGCAAACAGTAATTGCAATTCTTTAGGTTTAGTTCTGAACAGAAATAAATAGAAAAAAAAGCCAGAACTTTCAGATATTTGTGTTGCTGAGTGGCATTGCTCATTTCATGTCCATTGAGCTCTGTTAGGTCCCTCTGGGTAAGGATCAAAGCTCCATTTAGCTGTAAATTCCCATTGTTCTCCAGACTTTTGCCCAGCTCCTACCTCTGTTGCTCTTGATATTAGTCCTGTTTCCAGCAGCAAGAAGAGCTGTAAAATTTCAGATTTCCTCAGAAATAACCCTTTTGTCTTCCTAGTTTATCCCTGCTTGTTTTCTCTGAGCCTGAGCAATTGCTTTCTTCAGGCAGCAGTGTAGCACTTGTATTGTTCCCCTCTCATCCCTCCCTCTTGGGCATCCAAATAAGCCCTTTCAATAATAATGTTTTTGGTCTCTCCAGGTGGTGTACTTTACAGCTACATTCCCCTATGTGGTTCTCATCATCCTTCTTATAAGAGGAGTAACTCTGCCTGGAGCTGGAGCAGGGATCTGGTACTTCATCACACCAAAGTGGGAGAAGCTGATTGATGCTATGGTGGGCTTATCATTGCACTTATAACTCTGCTAGGGTGAATAAATCATCCCAATTTCTTATTGCCTGTTGCAAGCATTTTCTATGTGCAGAGACAAGTGTTGTCACCTGTGGAAACTTGTTCTTTATCTCACGTGCAGTGTTGTTGCAATGAACGTTTGTTATTTGTGTGCACATAACGTGTTTTAAGCATCTTATTACAGATCTGTTATTTATTTCCTATTTAATGTTTCACGTGAGTCTCTGAGGAGGTGCATTTGGAAATTAGGGCACGAAAAAGGAGGTGTAGATTTTCATACTCTGGTGGCTGGTGGATGCTGCCACTTGGCCAAGCACATGAAGTGTTTGATAGGTAACCCAATAAACCTACCTGCATTTCTTGAGAAACACTACAAATAGGTGTCACTTACTGAACAAAGATTATCCTGAATGAGACATTAAATTAATCAGAATCAGATTCTATATCCTAATCCACTGGCAGAAAAAACGTCAGTACCTGATGCTGATTTTTCCTCTTGGTTTGTATTTTCTTTGCTGAATGTGTTTAAACTGATATGTATCAAGAAATATAGTTTGAATATTTGTGCCTTCCATGGACAGCCAAAGTTATATTGTCATTTTATATGGGCTCCACAAAAACAGACATTTGCTTTTAAATGTTTTATTGACATAGATTGCTCCAAAGTTCATTCAAGCTACTTACGTGTTAATATCCTAACAGTAACATTTAGCACTACTTCAGTAGTATTTAGTAACATTTCTAACACCCCTCCCTGAAGGTGATGCCATTTTCTCTCCTGTCTGTTGTACTTAGGTATGGAAGGATGCTGCCACTCAGATTTTCTTCTCCTTATCTGCAGCATGGGGAGGTCTAATTACTCTCTCTTCTTACAACAAATTCCATAATAACTGCTACAGGTATGTGAGAACGAGTGCCATAGTTCTTATTAAACCTGTCTTGTCCAAAGCCAGTCATCTTCTAACTTGCAGAAATCTAGTTAGAAAGAACTTTCTCTCCTCCTTTCCTCCCTCCCCTCTTCTTCCCTCTCCTTGTCTGATTTGTTTGTTGTTTCTTTAATCTTTGCTGGTTTTGTGTATTGTTTTTTCTCCCCAAGGTGTAATCCACCAGTCTCAAGTTGAGTTTTAGGCTTATTGCAGTCCTATTTTCTGACTCAGTAGGTTCAGGCTGATTCAACCATGTTGGCTGGCAGCCTCTGCTGAAGAACAATCCACACGTAGATGTTGCCACTGTGAGACATGCAGAAATTTAATATGCAGTTTCCACATATGTGGTTCTTTCTCTGCTAAATGTGGTTTGTTTTTTTTTTCCTTCCATTGATCCACTACATAGTTAAAGTGGGTGCTGCGAGGTAGGAAAAGCTTAACCCTGAAATTTTATGTAAAATGCTGGGTGGCAAACCATGTCATTGTTGTTACCTTCTTTAGAGACATCAAGAGCAGGAGTCCTTATCCTTCTGTATGACCTGTGGCTTCCTATACAAGTTGTGGAAACTTGTACAGCTGGCTGCTGGTGGTGATGTCAAGACTTCTATCATCTCTGTTCAGCATCACAAGCACCTGATCAGTGTAAAAGTGCTCCCACAGGATGTGTGTGCTTACAAGAGAGACTCCTAATATGTATTCTTCTTGCATGTGTTGCTACCAGGTGACATGGCTTCTTGTTTTTCCTTTTCAGGGACACACTGATAGTCACATGTACCAACAGTGCCACCAGTATATTTGCAGGCTTTGTCATCTTCTCAGTTATTGGCTTCATGGCTAATGAGCTCAAAGTGAATATTGAAGCTGTGGCAGACCAAGGTAGGGTGTGCTGCCCTTTCATTATTTAGGCAGGTACCTGGTAGAGTTGTGCAGAATATTGTGTGATACTTTGACACGTGACTCTTTACTTCTCCCTCTTTTCCATTCAGTCAGTGATGTTAGTGTGATGCAAGATATCACAGCCTTTATTTTTCTCACTTCTAGGCCCTGGAATTGCTTTTGTGGTTTACCCAGAAGCCTTAACTAGGCTTCCCCTCTCTCCATTCTGGGCTATAATATTCTTTTTGATGCTTCTGACACTTGGATTGGACACAATGGTAAACTGCTTTTGTTTCCCCTTTTTTTCTTGCTTTTTCTATTTTATTTGTTTGAAGGACCATGAGATAACTTACTATTTTCCATGCAATCAGTAAACTGCTTTGCAAAAAGAGGAATAAAGTAAGGCTGAAATAATTTGGGTGAAGCTTTGGTGTTGAGGTCTGAGCATTCAACACCTAGGATCTGAAATACTCATATTCCAGTATACCCAGCTGGGCCATTTTGTGTACATTGTGGGCACTGAAATGAAGCCTTTTCTTTTTGTCTTTCAGTTTGCCACCATCGAGACTATTGTGACCTCTGTCTCGGATGAGTTCCCCAAATATTTACGTACACACAAGGCACTGTTCACTCTTGGGTGCTGCGTCGCCTTTTTCATCATGGGATTTCCTATGATCACTCAGGTAATAAGAGCGTCTTGGAGAGTCTCGATTTATCCCCAGCCTCCCTCTGGTGGCCGTTCTGCTCCTGTGCAACTTGCTTTTTTTTTTTTTTTTTTCCCTCTGACTGAGATATATGTAAAAGACTTTGCTGTTCAGATCTTTCTGAGAGTCAGACTTCTAATTTTTTTCCCTGTGCCTCCAAAGCAATAATCTAAATTAGTTATTCATTTAATGAAAAAAACAGTTATATCATATACACCAGATTTGGGTGCCTTCCCTCCCAGATTTGCTAAATATATATCTAATATAGACTGTCAGATACATACTGATAGTCTTGACAAACTGTGGAGCTAATAATGAAGTTCTCATCCACATTGGATAGATTTCAGTGTCTGTTGACCACTAATTCCTCCAGCATTATTAACTCCCAGCAATTTCAAGAGGGGGCACACAAAATCTATTTTACTGTTTTATTCATACCTTTTACCCCTTTTTTCTTTCTTTGTCTTCACTTCCTCACCTATCAGCCTAATTTTGGTGTTCCAAAGCCTAGGGTGGATTCAGTCCTTCTTTCACTTGAATTATGTGTCTTAACCATTTTTTTTTTCCTTTTTTTTTCTTTCTGTAGGGTGGAATGTATATGTTACAGCTTGTGGACACTTATGCAGCTTCTTATTCTCTTGTCATCATTGCCATCTTTGAGCTCGTTGGAGTTTCCTATATATATGGTAAGAAAAAAATACTGTTATTGGACAGCACATGGCAAAGCAGCATTTTATCATGTGGTAAAGTAGCTGGTAAGGTGAAGTTTCAAAAAAATAAGTAACACTTTTTTTTTTTTAATAGAACACTTCATAATTGTCTTATTTTGAATAGAAGTGTAATGGAGCTTTGCTACTTAAGGCTTGCCTTAAACACTTGTATTCATATAGACTTTCATATAGTTTAGTGTCCTTTTCCCACCAGTAGCTTAAAGCCAGTGCTCAGAGGTGTAAGAATAGACCAAGCTATTAGTGACACTTCTGGAGCTTTTTCACACTCACAGCTGTTTTAGGGTCAGAGACTTCCTGAGCCAGAAAAGATATCTTTGCATTTAACAGCTTTGGAAGGTTTTATTGTCCCTGTACACATCCAGCCTTTCCTTCAGCCACAGAATCATAACTCTACAGCTACTCAGAGTGATTAACTCTGCGTGGTGACAACACCAGTTGCCCATTCCCTTCCGCATTACCACCAGGTTTAGTATTTACCCCTTCCTGTGGAAACCCCCACTTGGTGTGTGCCATCTGAGACATTAGCATCTCTTCATCACACTGACCAAATTCCCAGTTGTCCTAAAATCAGTACAATTCCATAAAAAAATGGTGACTGGGAATGCTTAAGGTGGATATAAGGATTTGTTTGGGTTATTTTTTCCATTCTCCCTCCTCATCTGCTTGCTGAGATTAGGCCTGAACACCTTAAATAGCCCCAAAACTGCTTAAATCTGTAGAATTTACCTGTTCTGTATGTTTTTCAATAAGGATGAAGGTAAACAGGGAGGAAACAGTGGCTCTGTCCCTCCTCTGAACACTGTGTGGCAGAAGCACTACAAAGCTGCCTTTCTGCAGCAACATTTTATTTATTAGGTATGGAAGCAAAATAGCTTTGTCTAGTGCTAGCTTTGCCCAGCAAATTCAGTATCCCTTAAAATGCCAACATTGATGAAAAATAGAAAACAATACAGAAATAATTCTAGTGCTGCAAAGGAAGGCTTGAAGAAAACTTTTTTTAGTTACATATTGCTTTAATGTCATCATATTGCCCATTACAAATAATTCTTTCCATGCTTTCTATACCAAATGATTGCTAATCAAGAGAGGTTAGTAAAGCCTTTGATACAAACTATGTCAAAGATTTTTCCCCAGAATTAACCTTTTGCTAGCCTAAAGAGCTTCCAATCTTTTACACATAGAAGTAAAGATTTACTTTGCAATCATTATATGCCTGGCTAATGTACCATAGTTACTTCTACTGCAGTACAGCTACTTTTCTAAGGCCTGTTCATAGAAATGCAGCTTGTATATTTTTAATTTGCATGTTGTAAATACAAGTGAAGCTGCTGCTCCTGTTACAGTCCTTCAAGCAGTGCTTAAAATTGGCATAATATATTTTCAAGCTCTGACAACTGCTGTTTTACACTCTGCTGCCACCTTTCTCTGTATGCATGTACCCTTCACAGCAAGCAGGTTAGCACAATCGTGGCAGGTGCTTTTATGATGGAATAAATCTGTCTTTACTTCTCATTACATGTTCTGCTTGCTGAGCTTGTTGAGATTTTTCAATTAAAAAGAGACACACTTGGTTATTACCTTGCAATCATTTATATTTCAGTGGAGTCAGTGCTACATAATCCAGGCAAATGATGTTTTTTATTCCACATGCTGATATGGGTGGTTATTCTCCAGTTGTTTAGATTATGATGCACGATTTGTGAAGAATAGCTTGGAGCTGCAGGTATTAATTTAATCATCAGGATAATTCCCACTGTTGCATTTTGCAATGTGTAGCTAAATACAAAGATCCTTGGGCTTGAGCAAATCACTGTTGGAAACTGAAAATGCATGACCTTAACTTGGTTCATGTGCCTTCTAAATCTGTTTTTGGACAGTCTGTCATTGGGAATGTTCATTATCAGAGAGAGTGGTAACTGCTGCAGAGTTTGTGTAGAAAGTGCTGGTGATTCTGAATGTTTTACCTCCAGCAGAATAATGAAGTAGTTGTCTGTCTCAGTTTGCATTCTCCTTTTGAATGGATTTTATATCTGCTGCACTTATGAATACATCAGCCTACTTTAGAGAGTGGAAATTGAGATATGGAATATCATGTGTTATTTATTTCCCTAAGTTATTCAGCAGGCCTGGCTGATCTGAGAGAGAGAGCCCAGATATACTGAGATTTAATTGGCATTCTGCTAACTAGCTCAGCCTCTGCCTTCTATGGAACCAATCTGTTTTCAGTCTTTCACAAGGGAAGACATGAGTCCTGTGTAATCCCTGTATATGTTTACATGCATTTGACTCTTGAACTGCTAATATTTAAACATGTCTGAAGCTCTGAATATCTACTGACAATTCTAAGAAGGAACTACGTTTTTAATAGGAATTTCAAACAAATCTCTGCAGGTTGGTATGGAGCTTCCATGAATTTTGGAAGCAGAAGGCCCTGATAACTGTCCAGTTAGATGCAGCTCCTTTGCAGCAGCCAGTGTGGCTGAAGTAGAGACACTTGAATAAGCTTTATACTTTGTGACAAGACCCTTCAGCCCACACTTCGTGCTGCTGCAACTTCTTTAATCTTGTTTAAAACTAATTTAGTTCCACCATAGCACGCTGCAGGGAACTGTAAATTATATATTATTGAACTGTAATATTAATATTACTGAACTGTGATAAGCAGGTAAATAAAACCCAGTGGCAAACCACTCTGTTGCAGCAAACATCTCCTTTCAGGTCCATAACAACCATGACAAGGGTCATAAAAATTACATGTATTTTATATGAAAGAGGTGTTCTGAAGGAGAGCATTTGCTGCAGTCAGTGGAAAAGAGAAAAAGAGTGAGAGAAATTACAGTCAGACAAAAAAAAAGTGACAGTTGGGTCACCTTGGATTAGTTTTCTAAGTTGCAGGTTGTACTTTTCCCCTTCCTCAAAATGCAGTTTTTGCAGTACCATCTTCATGATTAATTTCTGGAAATCTCTTCTCTATTTCTTTAACAACACAGGTTTTTTAGCTTTTCTCTGTCATGGTCTCTGCCTGAGCTGACTTACTCCATGCTCACCCTCTGAGCTGGTTTTTGGGGGCTGTCTTAGCTCAGCTGCCTTAGTCCTGATGCTTTCCTTGAGGCCCATCAGAAGACACTGAGTAAGAAAGCAGTGTTATTTTTTACCTTCTTAATTCTTGGAACAGTCAGTGGGTAGATTTCTTTCTCCTTGATATCAGCAGAAGAGGCTCAAAACAAGCTGGATCAAGCCTGGGAATTATCCCTTATGCTCATCAGCTGCAGTCACTGACTGTAGGGACAATATAAACAAAATTAGTTCATTATTTTTATTCTTAGTATTTCTTCCCCTACTCTATGACTTCTCTCAATTTTTTAAGCTCCATCCCTGCCCTCATGTCACAAAAGTTAATTAAATGCCACAGAATAATGCTTTGCAAAATTTAAATGACAATCACCAGCTTTATTAGATAAAATTGTCCCAAAGTTGGAATGTTTGTGTACAAGGACCTCAGCCTTGGACACCAGACCTCCCTCTTCTTGTTGATAATAGACAAATTGGAACAAATTTAAATTTATTTTATTACTTTTGGATAAATTACTACTAGATGTACCGAGTAGGGGTCATTTACCTAAACAGCTCTGCAGGACAAGGCTGAAAAGCAGATTGGCTTTTAGCAGGAGTTGCAGGGCCAGCACAGCTTGTCCATCCCATGGTGTGGCCAGAGAGAGAGCTGCAGAGATGGCTGAAATACCAGCTTCCACTCTGGGATGTTTTATTAACTCAAGTAAATTCACAGATGCAATAAATACAATAATCTGAAGAACATGTCAGTGGATCTGTTTGTTCAAACAACGCTGAGTGTAAAGTAAAATATTTCCAGGGGCTCTCTAATAATTCTCAGTAGTGCTCACATACAGGACCTTACCAGTTTCAGTGCTAAGTGGTACAGTTGTGCCCCAGTCATGTAGAGAAGTTCTGATACTCTTTTGTACTGAAATAGCTGCCCAGATATTAATAAGACTCATCTTCACAGTGAAATACAACAAGAATACACCTAATAGCAGCTAATGAGTACATGCTATTCATGCTTTAACTCAGAACATACTGAACACTCCATTGCCATGTAAAAGCTCAACTTTGCTTTACTCCTTAGGGAGTAAATATTTTACTAGAATGGTTCCTACCATGATAATTTCACTTTTATTATGTGGTTAGATCCTCCATTGAACTTTTCCACCAAATGTTTGTTTTTGTAATTAGACACAAAGGTCACCACGTTGCAGATTTCAGCTGGTTTCTTTCACACCTAAGTGCATTTGTTTGCTGTTTACAGGGTTGCAAAGATTTTGTGAAGATATAGAAATGATGATTGGTTTCCAGCCAAGTAAATTCTGGAGAGTCTGTTGGGCATTTGTGACTCCAACTATTTTAACAGTAAGCAACAACTTTTATAATGTCTTCCCCCAGGAGTTTGGTTGTTGTTTCTTCGTTGTTCATGATGCTTCTGGACAGTAGTAATTAGATCTTAGATGAAAATATCTACACACACATACATGTGTGTCTGCACATTTGTTCTCGGATGTGTAGATCATACAATCAGGGTTTTGTTCTGTTGGAAAACACCTTTAACATCATAAAGTCCAACCATTAACCCAGCACTGCCAAGCCCACCCCTGTGGACCATATCTACAATCTTTTAAATCATTGTAGGTGACTCCACAGGTTCCCTGGGCAGCCTATTCTAATGCTTGATGAAACTTGCAGTGAAGAAATTTTTCTTAATATCCAATCTAAACCTCCCTTGGCACAACTTGAGGCTGTTCCCTCTTGTTCTCTCACTTCTTACTTCAGAGAAGAGACCAACCCCCTCCTCATTCCAGTCTCCTTTGTTGTAGGGAGTGAGAAGGTCCCACTCAGCCTCTTCCTCTCCAGGCTAAACAACCTCAGTTCCCTCACCTGCTCCTTGCAGGACTTGTTCTCTAGACCATTCCCCAGCTTTGCTGCCCTTCTCTGGAAACCTTGAGCAACTCTGTATTATTTTTGTAGCGAGGGGCCCAAAACTGACCCCAGAATTCAAAACGTGGCCCCACTAAGGCTGAGTACAGGGAGATGCTCACTCCCCTCGTCCTGCTGGCCACACTGTTGCTGATGCAGGCCAGGATGCTGCTGGCCTTCTTGGCCACCTGGGCAGACTGCTGGCTCGTATTCAGCAGGCTGTTGACCGACCCCCCCAGATCCTGATGAAACAGAGCTGAAGTGATGGGATTTTTTGGTAGTGAGGTTATGGTTGCCTTTCCCTGAGTGCAAACTGCTGCTATGGCAGAACACTGCACAACAGCATTTAAAATTGTTGTGTACACAGGTGTGTGGGGGATATATACACCTGGACATAGGTGTGCAGAGAGGAGAGGAAAGGGAAGAGTCAGCCTGGCTGTCCTCAGGCTGGGCTGGGGAGAAACTGTTGTACTGAGCCCTAAGCTGAGCTAAGAGATTTGTCTTTGGCAAGGCTTAGGTGGGAATTGGAGTGGGAATTTTAGCTGCAATTTTAGGAGATATATTTATTTTATATATATATATATACATATATTTATTTTTTTAGAATTTTAGGGAGATATATTTTTTTTACGGAGGTGGAAATGGTGGTAGTCTGTGTCGACAAGAAGCCCCTGCAGCTTCTTGAATAAAAAGGAAAAAAAAAAATTAAAAAAAAAAATTAAAAGAAATAAAATAAAATAAAATAAAATAAAATAAAATAAAATAAAATAAAATAAAATAAAATAAAATAAAATAAAATAAAATAAAATAAAATAAANGGGGGGGAGGGTGACCGCATTGTCCCCAGAGCCCCGCGTGTCCGCCAGGGGGCGCTGTGCGACAGCATCTGGCAGCGCGCGGCAGGGGGGGGACAGGGACAGGGACCGGGACACACACGGGGGGGCCGGAGGGGTCCCAGGGGTGGTGGGAAGGGCATCCACCTGCCTCTGCTTCCCTGGAAACTGGAAAAAGGTTTGAAAAGGACACGCAGCTCCTGTTTCCCGCTTCCTTTTGTTTTAATTCCCGCCCCAAATCCTGGAAGGAGTTTTGTCCTTCCAATTCCCTCCTCCGTTCCACCCCACAGGTGGCACCTTCTCAGTTTTCCATTGCTGCCCGTGTTTTGTCGTGTCCAAGAGTCAAAGGATAATAACTGCATTTACATTTACTCCCTAGCAAAATGTTTCCTTCACGTTTTATCCTAAGGACAGGTACAAGACTTGATTGCATGTCGTGTTTTGGCACAAGGATTAAATAATTCTTTTACTAATTTCAACAGTCTTCAGCTTGATAAGTCCGTATAAATCAACTGAGCTTTTTTCTCCCCAGGATTTTATGTCTGAGATGACATATTTTGGCCTGAAAGTCCTCAGGCTGGGACCAGAGGTGCAGGAAGGTTATCAGGATCTGTGTAGGGTTTTAAAAGCTCAGCATTTCATTGCAGTGCTAGATGGTTTCCATAAGTACTCAAACATTTTTAGGTGGAAGAGAAGTTACTACAATTTTTAATACGCCGTTTTGAAGCGGTAAGGATGGTATCAGCTTGGAGGGGTACAGAGGGGAAATGGTGACTCCACTGCAGCCACTTCTTCCACAGAAGTTGTGATTCACACGCTGGAAAGTTATTATTTGCCCTGCTCTTCAGTGAAGCATGAATGTTGACAAACCTCTTTTATTTCTGGGGAGACAAAAAGAGACACTGGTTAAGTTGTAACTTCTTTTCAATATTGTTAATTCAGCAATGAGGTTTGTTTATTTTCCCTGAAAATCGAAAAGGTTTGGTCTTTGGGGTTTTTTTTTCAGACAGGGATGTGTGTGTGAAGGGACCAGTGAGTTCTGGTGAGCCCAATAAAATCCTAAGTTGTGAGGAAAAAGAAATTTTCTACAATGAGAGAAATTTATCCAGTGGCCTCAATGAAGATATTCTACTTTTCTTGTGTATTTTCTTTAGCAGTTGTCTTCACTGTAGTGTATTATTGCTGTGCATGAAACCCAGGTAGATCTGTCTTCCCTATCCAGTAGCAACTCTTGTTTGATGTGCCAATGTAGAGTTTGGAAATCCTTTTTTTATACAAGTTTGAGGATGTAGCCCAGTTTAAAGTATTAGGGCAACATCAATAGAAATGTAGTTTTTTCTCTTGAAAGCCATTTTAAAAACAAAGGTGTGTGCACATTGTCTTAAACTCTTTTTTTTCTTCCATTGGCTGTTTCCAAAGTGTTGCCTCAGACTCATTGTTACACTTGTGAAGGGAATTGTGAGGCTTTTCTGAAAATTGCTTGTTCCTTTAGTGATCAGTCTTGAACTCTTATCTACTGCTGGTAATCACAACCAGGGAATAGCAAATGATGTTCTCTCTTAAGGAAAGCAACTTTGGAAAGCAAAGAAGGCCAGTTCAAACTTGCATGTTCTGTTGTTTTTCCCTCCAAATGTAATGTTTAGTGAACTTACAGTGAGAAATAAGTTGACACTGATCAGTCATAATTCAATTTTTGTGCAATGGAAACAGACACAGCAAAACCAAGCAGTACATTCTTTTCTGTTATTGCTTCTGTAAAGCTAATATTTGATACGTTTAGATAGTCTAATATTAGACTTTCAATTACTCCACATTTCTGGGAAAAAAAAATAATTCTGATCATTTTTATATGTGCCTTCACCTAGTTATACTGCTATAAATCTTCTGTGTGCAATTATTGTGAGTGCAAGCATTTCCCAAAAGTTACTGAATTATGCACAAACGTAAGCAGATGTATTGCTATTCATTCAGTAAGTGAAATGGAGTAACTTAGCATAATCACATTAGGTAAAACTGCCAATAGACCATGTAATAAAGCATATTACTCTAGGGGCAAGATTCTAATTTCAATTCTTCTGGCATCAATGCAGTGAATTATTTCTTTTTTGGGGAGGATTTTGCAAAATTTCCATGAAACTCATTAGATTCAGACTCTGCCCTGTTTATTACAGCTTGTGGGAGCACCCTGCCTTAGTACTTTTATCTGTACTCCATAAATACCAGGTTGGTGTGTGGATACCTACCATTTGTTGCCTAGCAGGCTTGTTTAAACATGTTTGTTTTCCTTCCTTCTTTCCAGTTTATTCTTTGCTTCAGTTTTTACCAATGGGAACCAATGACTTATGGAGCTTACCACTATCCAGGCTGGTCCATGGTGCTTGGATGGCTGATGCTGGCCTGCTCAGTTATCTGGATCCCAGTTATGTTTGTGATAAAAATGCATCTAGCCCCAGGGAAATTTATTGAGGTAATCCTTCTATCTTTTTTTTTCTGCTTCAAAATGTGGTCAAAGGAGACTGTTTTATTCTACATTGATTTTTTTTGGTGATACTCAATGGCTAATAGTGCTGAGATTACTTTCTGGGAAGCTGGTTGTTGTGTTGCAAAGAGATGCCCAGTTGATTTCAAATGCAGACAACCTATTCCCTGCTCCTCAAATAAAAATACTCCTAAATTGCTTTTGTGAGAACTAGAAGGAGTTACAGATTTCATGAGCCTCAGTATGGAGTTACAGAGGGAAAGTTGTTCTCCTGGATTTGTTGGCCTTTTTTACAAAAGCATTGTCAAGCTGTAGGAAGCATCAGCTGCTGGTGTGTGCTGTGTCAGGAGATCACAAGACTCCTGGTTGCAAAGATGATTGGTACCCAGGTCACCTGGGATGGGCTTCAGGAGGGTGGAGTTCAGAAATAAGATGAATCAGAAGACCTCATGCTCTAAAGCTCAGACTACTCATTATTAAACGTGATGATCTCCCTCTACGCTTCTCCATCTCTTTATTTTTGTTGAATAAGCTGATCCCCTCTGGAACCTGGGCTTCAAAAAAAATCCCAAGTGTCACTTTATTTTTATACTGCTTTTGTTTATTTTGCAAATCAGATTCCTGCTGCTTCCCCCAACCACTCCAGCAAGGTGGCAGTTTCCTTCTGTCCCCTGTCCCCTGTGTCCTGTCCCTGCCTGCCACCTCTCCCTGGCTGTTCCTATCCCCCTGGCTCCTCAGTTCCTTGCAGGGCATGGTGCAGCAATTTCTTCCTCGGGTTGGCATTTCATCCCTTCATTGCCTTCACCTTATCTTCTGAAAAGAAGTTTAATGCTTTCTCAGTTCTGCTCTCTCTTCCCTGCACACTGCTTGTGCTGCTGCCTGTTGGGTTAAGGAACAGACCCTTTTCAGAGCTGCTTTTGCACTTCAGCTCTCCTGCAAAACCCGTCGGGGCTGTTACACACCTCAAAAATGAAAAGGAGAGAAAACGGTCCTAAAATAGAACAGGCTTTTTGGGCTCTCAATATGTTGCACTACACATGCCTGAGGGAAAAGACCACGCTTTTTGGCTTCACACAGAGCAGAGAAATTTAATATTAAGTGGTGGGACACTCTAGGGAGAACATCCAAGTATGTGGTTGGCACAGGGCAACGAGGCCACTTGTCTAAAGGCCCATTCAGTCCTTGTGTAGCACACGTTGGAGCACATAGGCCAGGAGACAACTGCTCCTACTGGGAGGGAGTTGATGTGAAATTAAACTGATTTGTTCATCTCATGAGTTCCTCTCACTGGGTCAAATTGTTCTGCTTCAGATCTAACTTCTACGTGTAGTGCAGTGTCTATATTGCCACAAAAATAGGGAGCTCTCCTTGCTCTCCCTCTAATTGTGTACCCAAAGAAACACCAAAAAGTTGGATCTGTTTTCAAGGGGCTGTTGCTGAAGCGATTTTAGTTTTAGCCTGGTGGTTCCTGAATATTGAGTCTGCTGCATAAAATTATTATGGTTGATTTGGGAGGTAAGAGTTGCAAACTGGTGATTAAGCAGAGATTAAAATAACTGATATAGAGGTCTGAGTCACTTTATTAGGCAATAAACATGTAATTGTTCCCTTTCAAGTTATCAGAAATATGTTTTCTTTCCTTTTTATCTTTAAATGCACCAATCAAATTCTATATTCGATAAAGAAATCAGTGGAAAGATTAGAAGATTTTTGTTGTTTGCAACTAATGTTCTCCTCTTTCTTTTCTCCTGCAGACAGAAATGAAACATTTTTTCATCTCAAAATTAAAATCTTTGTTCATTCATTGTAATGTACTCCTTTTTGGTCATTTGTATACTTTTGGGAAATATGCTAAACAGATCCAATTATTTTAATGCAGTTACCCACTGCCTAGACCATTGGGCTAAGTAATTGTGCACGTGTCCTTCTTCAGTAAGTGAGCCTCACAATCTTTAGCAATGATTCTGAGCTCCCCTCATAGGATGTAGGGGAGAATGTATAATTAAAATCTGGGCACTCTGTCCTCTATTAATCTTGCAAACTTTCTGCAAAACAAATACAGAGCAGTGGAGTATTGCAGGGCTATCATCAATAATCTTAAATGAGCCTATCCTTTTTTTTTCTTCTGCATTGTAATTCTGCTCCATAACTTCAAATGAGATTCTCTTTTCTCTCCCCCACGTTGCAGAGGCTCAAGCTGGTGTGCTCTCCACAGCCTGACTGGGGTCCATTTTTGGCCAAGCACCGTGGTGAACGTTACATGAATATGATTGATCCACTGGGAACCTCTTCCCTGGGACTTAAACTGCCAGTGAAGGATATAGAACTGGGGACCCAATGCTAATAATAATTATTTGGGTGGCAATAACATTGTCAGCTTTTTCTGATTTTTTTTTTTTTTTTTCCCCATTTTATTTTCCCACTGTTTCTTTTTTTTTCTTTTTCTCAGTGCCTGGAAGTGGTTCTGTAGGGAAGCAGGACTTAGTGTTGCATGCCCCAGGGAAGACCTAGCTGGACCACTTCCAGGTAGAGGTGATGCTCATGACCTGTTCTGTACCTGGTGAAATAGCAAGTGTGTTGCACAAGGGGTGACATGACATACCAGGCTTTATCAGGGTATGTAGGAAGAAAAAAAAAACCAAGCCACAGTGGAAAAAAATCTTTAAAGGAAATTATATGCAGAATTCAACCCCGTTCACACAAGCATCCTTGCAACAGGTAGCTATGATGGCATTAGGATCTTGTTAGCAGTGTAATCAAAGGGAAGTTGAGTCCTCAGGATGGGAGGGAGGAAAGAATGGTATCTCCTGCAGTCCTGGTAAAAATTCAGCATTAGGCTCTTGCTGTAAGTGGTGTCACTTTGTCTACACTGACAGCAGACTTTGACCCGCTTTGTCTGCACAATTCTTTTATGATTTATACTAACTCTGAGGAATTGTTATTTAAACAAGTGGAGACCCTTTAAACAGCACACCAGGAAGCAATATGTGGCATCAGAAAACTGAAACACAATAATTCCTTTGCTCTTTTCAAGTAGAAAAAAGAAAGGAAACCGTAAAGAACTATAATGTGAGATTGGAACTGAGCTGCATTTGAGTCCAGAAGTGGTTTGGTAACAGTGCCAGCCTGAGGTGTATGGGCATCACTGTTGAAAGTACTGTCATACATTTCTTTTGATAATTTGATAGCTGTCATTGCAATCCAAATGCCTCAGTTATACAAAGTGTCTGAAACCTTCCTCCACACTAAGTGCAACTGTGGTTTTACTCACTTCACTCCAATATTCTGCACATAGTTTTCCTTGTTTCTCTGCTTTTGTTTACAGTATCTCTTCAAGAAGCCATCATATAATTTGTGCCTAACTTTGTATTCCTACAGTGGTAAGTGTAGTCTAGTTACCACCTGACAACAGTTATTCCAAGTTAGATGTGCTGTTCAACTTTGTGACTCTCCCCGTTCATATGCTCCTATAAAGATCTTTATATAACCTTTAGATGATGTATTCTTCTCTTTCAACCAATGGGGAAATAGCAACACCCCACTTGTCTATATATTATATATATAGCACGTAAATTCTTCAAAGCAGTACTCTCTCAGAAATGTACGTAGGGATATTATTTTTTTTTCCCCCCATGTAAAATATTTTCAATAATTAAAAACCCCAAAATACCACAATTAACCACTGCAGTCATCTGCACAGATGCAGCATTAGAAATACAAAATGCAGGGTTTAGTAGAAGGATGTTACAACATTGCATAGCAATAGGGCATCCTAAATCATTACATTTTAGAAATCAGATATAAGTGGTGATATGAATGCTAGACTTAAATAGTTTTGTTATCTACTGGGCAGGGTACAAATAGAGCTTTTTAAGAGTACATTTATTTACCTGAATAAAAAATAGCCCAATTTATTATACATGCACTAGAATGAGGGAGAAAAATATGTCTTCAAGAATTGGCAAAACTGTAACCTTGACTATCTTGTTATATCCTATACATACATATATGATATTTTTTAATGGTGATCAGTGTTCATGTAGTGTGTACTAGTGATGTTTTATGTCCCTATAAATATCTTATCAGTGTAGAGATGGTGAGCTTAGAGTAGTTTAGGTGGTTTTTTTCCCTCCCCACACACACTACTGTAGTATCCAGTAAAAGTTTTTTCCTTTCAGGGGATGGTTTCTATCCCATTCTTTTGTCTGTCTGTCTTCATATTACAGGGTCTCAGGTAAATCCTCAGTTAGTGTGTCTGTAGATCAGTAGATGTGTTGTCTCATCCCATTGAAGAAAAGAAAACAAAAAACCTAGACCTTACTGTAACACTTCCACAAGCTGTTGACTTCTTTTCTCTATGTGTGTGTGTGTATATATATATGTATATTAAATATATTATATCATTTTGCTGAACGTCCTCTTTCAAGGGGCAATTAGTGTTGCCAGTTCTAGGCACTGCTGGAGACCTTTAATCCTCACAAAAGGACAAACCAAGTGCCCTCAGGGGTTGTCGCTCAGCAAAGCGAGGGCAGATTTTACAACATTTTTTGCTGGCCCCAGAGTCCCCCTGAATGCCACCACCCCCAGGGCTCTGCCTGTCCCTGTCTGCATGGCAGCAGGACCAGGACCCTTCTGGGAGCTTCTCTGCCTTAAAGCTGTGTCCCTTTCTTTCAGCTTCTCCTGCCCTTTTAACAAGGGGTTTGTTATTCTTGCTTCTGGCTCTTATTTCCCTGGTCGAGGCAAGTTTGAGGAGCTGTTTGATGTAATGAAGGGCCACAGAGAGGAGCTGGAAATTTGGCCACCGTGTTCTGCACGTGGCTGAGGGGTCTTTTCTAAAAGGAACCTAAATCAGCACTTCTAGTGGGAATCAGATGGTTTTGTTAGGATAAATAGCTTTAGGCCTCTCTTTATCGATATTACCTAGGAGCTTGGTTTGATTTTTTTGGAGTCTAGGCCAGTTTCTCTTCACTCCTACTGTGATTTAAAAAAATAATATATATATATATTTATCCATTGGTTTGTTCCTCTTTTAAAAAAAAAAGAAAATACACACAAACATCATAACAGTTCTGAATCCTTTCACTTACTAACTTGTCTCAGGTCATGCATTGGAACTGGGATTAACTAATTGCAATAAAATTACCTCAGTGTAAGGATGTCAGTTACTGTCTACCTTAGGTACAAAAGTTATAATTAGAAGGAAAACTGCTAGGCTATAATATCTTTTCCTTTCCCAAACCAGAAAGCACAAGGAAAACTGAATTGCTTTCCATGATTTATGTAATTAATCTGCTTGGTTTTAATTGAAATGTTGTTCCTGTGCCTGCTAAATGGGATTAGCATGCGATTAGACTTGACTTTGAAACTCTGAAAACATATTACAGTGATAGAGTTCTAGCTGGTATTTGTATTCAGCTTTGACCTCCATTACTAGGCTTGAAAAAACATTTGGAGAGTGGGGAGAAATGCATACAAAACTCACAGAAGATATGAATTTTTCATTGTGTGTTAGGAGCAGATTTTTTTTTTCCCCCCCATGCTGGACTTCTTAAATATTTTACTGGCCGTATCTGAATGTTGAGATTAAATAAACCAGCAGTGTCTTCTTTAAATGAGAAGTAACCTTGAAGTTTGGGAATGCACTTCATTTACCATGTTCTAGGAAAAGTTTGCATGTACTTTGATAATTTTCTAAAAATAAATTTAATAACTAATTAAATACCAGTAAAGATCTTTAAAAGAAAAAAAAAAGGAGGGGAAAAAGCCATATTAGTAAAAGTGTGATGTATGTACTTGCAGATCTATTTATCTTGTGAGTAAAAAATGTTCAAATTTGATGAAATTACTTACGTTGCACATTTTTTCTTTGAAATGGAATCGAATATCTGGATGAGCTTAGATGCATTATTGTATGCATTAAAGATTATGCCTAATGCAAATGCTTGCCATCTTCAAATTCTTTGAGGTCTTCCTAGTGTTTTTTAATATGCAACGTTGAAAATCTGTGCTTCAGCTAGACATGGCAGCACTTTGTTTCCGAAAGAAGGGTTTAACAAAATGACCTTTAATTGAGAAAGACTTGGGTTGTCTTTATATGATGTTTCAATTGGGTCAAAGTAGTCTTTTAATTAGGTTCTGCTCCACTGACCACGTTAGATGTGCCTCATCACTGAAGATCATTGCTTCTGATACAGTGTGGCTATCTCTTGCCATGAAATTCCAGCACCTGATGTATTTTAAATACCATTGGTCTGTTCCAATATATGTGCAGTTGTCTGGATAATATGATTTCTTGTTGGTTATGTCAAAGCAATTGCTTATTTGTGGCAGACATTGGTTTCCTCTTGGCTTCTTGTTCTGCAGCTCCAATTCTTGCAGTCCAAGACAGACTTGGAGGGATTGTGAGTTGCAGGAAAGTGGCATCCCAGAGAGCTTCTGTTTCAGTAATAACTTTGTTTCTTGCTTTGTCTTTCAATAGTGTGCACGTGAGATATCTGTAAAATGGTCAAAGCTTGATATTCCTGAGGGACTCAGGCTGATGACTCAAGGAAGGAGAAGGGTAGGAGTGTTTGGGGTTTCTGCCTTTTCCACCCTCAGGCAGCCTGTTGCCAAAGAGAGAAGGTTATCCTGATGGGTTTAACATAATGTGGAAACTGGGCTGGACCTTATTGCTTGCAATATTATTATTTGCCCATAAAGTTTAAATACATCTTCAGGTAACCATTTGCCTTATTGCTATCTTCCATTGTTAGGAAAATTACTGATTGACTAAAACCTGTTGTTATCTGTCATTTCTATTCCGTAGTATTACCTTGTAAGGTAGATACTTAGCTGGTACAAATTGTCACAGCTTTGTTTGGAGCTGGGACAATTTACACTCGCTGAGAATTTGCTCCCTGTGTCCTATGGCACTTTATTACAGACCCATCGCTGATGGGTTAAATCTTAATTACTTGGGTAATGTCATATATAAATATATATATATATATTTACAGGCATTCTATGGGGTACTGCTGCCTATGGATAAAGATTTGTACCCTAACCAGGTCAGAATAATTTTTTCATTAGCTATATGTGAAGAAGATATATCATGTTACAAAGGATGCATCATATATATTTCATGTAGCCCGTATTATAAAGCTGTATGTTATTAATTTAAGAAATCATTATTCTTGAGGCCCTACCTCAAATTTTGTATTTATGTGTACAAATGCAATTTATTGTATTATATATTTGCCTATGATATTTGAATGTGATTAATTAAAATTATTCAATAATGTATGGGCTCTAAAGTCTAAATAAATGTCTAGTGTTTAAAACGGAAAATACATGGATATTTTTCTGGTGAATGAAATGTTGTTTTCTCCACTGCCTCCTTCCCCACCCAATACACACCAACAAACATCATTCTTACTTAACACACAGCCTTAAGGTATCTGCAGAATTGATCCATTTGATTGTTAGAAACCTTGAGCAGCAACTGGAAACAGCTCTCTTGGGAAATAGAGATATTGCACCGCTGCAGAAACAAGCATCAATTAAATGGTTGGATTCTTAACTATTTGAGTGCTCTGTAGCTTGAGGAATCATTGATTGCTTATCAGAGGACCCAACTGGATTTGTTTAAATCTTTCTTAGGCTATCAATTCAATCATCCCAAAGGTTGTTAAAAAGAACAGAGGTTCAGAGCAGCTGGAGATGCAAGTGAGAGGTACGAGGGAACAGCAAGTGAAGAAGGAAAACTGTGAGGATGCTGTTCCTGATGTCATTGTACCTTTTGTTTAAAGCTGAATTCCTGCAGTGTGATGAGGGCAATGTGCCACACTACTGATGTGATGTGGTAATCAGGTTCTCCCCTTCCCAGCAGCCTGCTGTGGAAATGGTGCTGGTCCAACCTCTTTCACTGTTGGCAGACATGAGCCTTTGACAAGATTTCCCCAAATTCAGGAGCTGAAATATGATGTCTGGTCACAGTGTGGCATCAAGTGTAGTAATACAAAAGATAATAGAGTGATGCTGAGAGTGTGGCAGGGATTCTGGCCAAAGGCCTAATCCTGCAGACAGCTCAGTAGCTATGTAGCAGGACTGTTTCAGCAGTTCTGGCAAGTGATTTCCCCTCCAAAGTACTTTGTCTTTAAACTTGCATTTCTCAGAGATGTGTTACGTGCAGGTGAAGGAGACAGCAGGACCTAATGATGGATGGATGACCACAGCAATTCTTTGCATGTAACAGGCAGGTTTCAACTTGGAGATGTCTCAAGGTACCAGCAAGCAGTGTAAAAGTCCTGGGAGGCAGGTGAGTGTCACTTGCCCCCTTTTAAGGGAAAAAATTGAGGCACATAGAATTTGTTGAATCTCCAGAGTCAACCAGTGTGCCAATGATACAACACATTGATTTTGGAGCAAGAGATGGTCCTTTCTGTCACCATTAGGCTTTAAATCTTTAAACCTGTGGGAACAGAGAAAAATCTGTATCTTTTTAACTTAGTTATATGGATTTACCCAAGCCACACTTTAAATTAATGTGTTACCTAACTAGAAGATAGTCACATCTTCTATTGCAGTGCTAGCAGATGTGCTCAGTATGAAATAATCTTACACTTTCAGGTAGTGAAATTCCTGTGATCAGGGTGTAGACTGAAGGGCACATCTCACATCAACCTAACAGATGAACGAGTTGTACTAATTTATTTAATTATTTTTAAATGTAGGCTTTGCAGCCTTCAAACATTAGCTAACCATGCATTTGGGAATTCAGAAAAAGCAGTCGGCATTGCTCCATGACTGAGTACAGAACTAGACAAATTATTTTTTTGTAAGGCTTTATTCTGGTGCATTTGTTAGTTATGTATGTAATTATAAACTTTAATGTGGATACTTTCAGCCTGTTAGACTTCCCATATAGTCCTTCACAACTAGTTATCAGTTGGTAGGACAGATTTGGCATACAGTGTTCCCCTCTACATCTACTCAATTTATTACTCATTTAAGTGTAAGAGCTATTGTTAATTTTTGCCCTCTCCTGGCTGAAAAAGAAACTCTACCCACATGGATTGCAAGTATCCCTTCAAAGCCAGGCTTTCCTGGGGTTATTTGTGAAATTAGATTTTTCTATCCCATGACATACGAGGTGTTTTTTGGGGTGTTGTTTGGTTGTTTTCAGGTGGAAGCATTGGTGTTCTCCAGCCTTTGCAGTTTACCTGCCTATCGATTCCACACACTCAGCTTTGTTTAAATTAATACTTAGCCTTTGTAATTTCCTGTCATCCGAGGCATGCAAACAGCCTTACAACTGCTCCGAGATACTCAGCCTAGTCAAAACCACTTTGTCAAACTACAAAATGCCACAAGCTTTGTGGCTGAGAGGACTAACAGTTTAACACCACACAGTTAGCAATATCACAATGATTTAGGTCAAACTCAAGAAGTGCTCAAAGTCCAACTGAGAGTGCAAGAACAATCTTTTGCAGGAATATCATCTGAGCTGAAATCCAGCTAGCTTGCCAGGGCTAACACCTCACTCTTGCAGAAGTGCCATCAGATTTTATTTAATTGCTATGAATGTTCAGAAACACAGTTTTAATTCTTATCTGAATGTCATGCCTTTCAGCTATTTATACTTCCAACAAGATTGTAGCACAATATCAGATTTTTTGGTGACAAAGGAAGATGATTTGTTGCTGTTAGAGAAAGTGTAAGAATAGTGTTGGCTTGGAGGATGTGAATTTTTTTTTTTTTCATGTCTATCCATTTTTCCTCTCCTTATGCAAGATGCACAGTTGAAAATGCTTGTAAGATGACTGATGCTCTCCCAATATGAGATCATTTGGGCTCTGAGATGAACTATAGGGAGATCCACATCTGTGGGAACAGCTCTGTACAGAGCTCTTCCTACCAAGTTGCTTATGTTACTTTTTGCAGTACCTGTGGGCTCTTTAGATGTTTCTGATCAGCAGCACAAGCAGTCAGGAATGATTCAGGCAGTCATTTTTGGGATGTGTCTGAAGCTGTGCTTGAAAGCCAATGATTCAGTGGAAATTTTTGTGTGTAGCCACAGCAATTTTTAAAAACAGCATTGAATCCTGATTTAGGTTAAGCTGTAACAGGTCACTTGAAGAACCTGTGAGCAGTTTAAATAGTATGGCCACTGAAGATCTGCAGACAAGTGGAAAATGGAAACTGTAAGTTGAATTAGATGGAATTTTGTATGTAGATAAACCCTGATGTACTGGATAAGCACAAATACAGCTAAACTGACATGAATTGAACGCATAGACCTGTTTCACAAGAAGTAGATGCAGTTATTTTCGAGGAAGCATTCATTTGGTACACTGGAGCCAAATTACTGAGCTGCTTTTGCAATGACCATCCCAGAGGTCTCCTGGAGTGCATTACCTTGCTTGCAGCCAGCAACAGCTGTTTTCAGAGATCTTACTAATGAAGTAATTAGGCAATCAAGCTAAACTCTTCATAATGAACCAGTGTGCAAAGGCAACTGCACTGCAAGACCAGCATAGGTTTGGGTTTTGTTTGTTGGTTTCTTTTTTTTCCTTGTCGTTTTTTTTTTGTTTTGTTCTGTTTTTTGTTTGTTTGTTTGTTTGTTTGTTTTTGTAACCCTAACATTCTAAAAATGTACAGTTTCCTCTTTTCACATTTAAGACGGCCGGAATTTGTGTTGTGCCACACCAAACTGCAATGTGGTGCAGGGAAACAGCAGAGAAGAGGATCCTCTGGCTCTGCAGCTGAAAGAGCTTGATTTGATTAGTTGCAAATCTACATCAGCTCCAGCTGTATGTCTCCTCCTGCTCCTGTTGGGTGGGATAGGAGCTCAACCTGGGACCTATACAATCTACTTAAAATTTGAATCAGGTGTTCTACAGGGGCGAGTTATTGCATATAATTGACGCACATGGTGGTCTCTTTTGACCAACTCTTTTTTTTTTATTATTTTTTTTCCTTTTTTTTTTCTTCTAGCCAAATTAAAGACCGGAGGGTAGAAATTTTTGAAGAGAGCGTTTAAAACAGCCAGCAGAGCAGATTCTCAGATGACTCTCAAGTATTACTTTACCTCCCTTTTCACCCTTCGGAGGTAAGAAAGAGTAATTAAGTGAGTTGAGCAAGGTCATGTAAGGAGCCTGAGGAACTGTACAGGTTGCCGTAGCGCACTTCAGAACTTCTCTTTGTTGACTCATACCAGGCATAAATACACAGACTGCACAGGTAATAAGGGATGCTTCTCACTATTTTTACGGCGAGAGCCGGGAGAGTGCAGGGGTCCCTCACCTTTTAGCGGCGTTGTGCCGGCTCCGTTCCGTCAGCCTCCGCTCCCCGCACCAACCGCGCAGAGAGTAAAATCGGGATGTGATCGGATCGGCGGGGATGCGGCAGGTGCGGGGTGTCCGTGTGCTGCTCCGTGGCCGGGCGGCGGCGGAGCCNNNTCGCCGCGGCGGATCCCGGGGGTCCATCGCTGCGCGGAGCGGAACCGGCGCGGGTCTCCACAGGGATGGTCCCGGCTTATGCCCAGCTGGGGGCACCGGGGGACGGTGGCTTGGGGTGGGAGAGGGAAAGTTTTTCCGAAAGCAGCGTGTGAGCTGCGCTCCGCAGGGACGGGAGTGAGGTGCGGGCAGAGCGGGCACCCGAGGGTTCGGCCGGGCGGTGCTGCCCGAGGTAACGGGCCGGGGGGAACCGAGGTACAGGCGGGAGGCGAGCTGAAAGCGTGTTATTCCTGTGGCTGTTGTCCCTGCTACGTTGTTGCTAACAGCCTCGGGCAACCGAAGAACCTTTTTCTTGCTCCTTGTGGAGGCTTTGTTCTCTTGCCCCGGGTACCGCTCTGCCTCGGCTGGAGCTCATGAGGGGATGTTGCTTGACGGTGCTTATGGCTCTTCCCAAGGAAATCACCCATCAGAATTATCATAAGCGCAAAGGAATCCATATTTTAAAATTATAATTATTCTTATAGTAACTACGACCTCATCAAAATCTACGGATCTTGAGAGGTGTGGTGGTGTAATTGGGAAAAAATAATGCCTGTCCCTTTCGTAGCTGTGTTAACCCCAGTAACACACACAGACATTTGGAATGGTCAGTAGGATCTGAAACTCCTCTATTTGGAATTGCGAAGCCACTCAGGAAGTTCTTTGTGTGCAACAATTGCTGCTGAAGCTCTGAAAGAGCAAAATGCCTCTCCTAGAGCCTCCCCAAATCGGCTGAATAGGTTGCACGTGGGTACCTGGGAACGACTTGGTTGTGTTGAGTGGGCTTTTACTTAAAGTTTTTCCACCCCCAAACTGCACGTTACACATGTTGAGGCAATGATAAATGTGCTGCATCCATTGCATGGCTGCACGTTAGCTAGATGGAGCGTGGCATGATTGCTTGGGTGTAGGTGATAAAGGTGCAAGCAGAGAGTACAAGCTGTAGGAGCTGTAAGGCAGAATTAATTTCTTTTAGGGATTTCCTAGTGACATCATTCATAATTATATGGCTTAATCCTCTAATCTGCTGTAGTGCCTTCAGTTCACGTTGGGCCAAATCCACCAAGTCCTGAGATGATTTCGGTTCCACCCCACCTGACTGAGTAATTTGGAGTTTTGCTTGTGTAAGCCACTGCTTGAAGGGGAATGGCCCAGTTACTTTAAATAGGAATTAAAAGAAATGTCAGGCAAGATCAGGCCCAAGCTTTGCAGAGTTCTCTAGTGAGAGCAGGTGGGTTGATGGTTAATTTTTACTTCAGAAAGAAATGGTATTTACAGCTGCTTGTTCCACTGAAGAGAGGCAGCATAAAATACTGGCTGCAAGTGTGGTTGATATGCCTGTGGTATCTTTCTGATAGACCGTGGGAGACCACAGGGGAAAAAGAGACTTGGTTATAATACTGAAGCTGCTGATTTGTTGTTTATTAATTATTAACCAGGCTTTTGAGTGCCTGCTGCAGTTTGACAAGCCAGCACCAGAAACGGGCTAGGTATTTGAAGCAGTATGTGCTCATGCTAAACAGTTGCTGTGACATTAGAAATAATCTTAGTTTTTGAAAGCATTTTAGAAGCTAGAAGGGGGCAACACTGAAGTTGTCACATATGATCCTTCACTGGTATAAATCGAAGCCTGTGGAGGTACAGTGATCTATACTTGTTGAGCCTTGGGTATTCAGGCTGGAATAAACAGCTTTAATAGAGCAGTGGAGCTACTGTGATTTATGGGAGTGCCTGTAGTGGCCAGATGGGGTTTCTGTCCTCACCCCGTTGATGTCTGTGGCAGAGCTTTCACTGACTTTAATGGGCTCAAGATTTGTCTTACTGGATGTAGTTTGTCTTTTCAATTGAGCAAGTTTTAGTGCCTACTTGGCCTTCTTTCATATTCATAAGTTCTTCCCAATCTGAATAGATCTAAAACCTTCCAGGTGAAGAACAGCATACTGTGTTCTTGTCAGGGACAGCAGATAGTATCTTTTCTGGTAGATAAGTTCACACAGTTTATGGTGTGCTGCTTTTCTTCTGAATGAAAACTTCAGAAGTAATAAGTCCTTCTGTTTTTCTTCTAAAGCAATCGTTGCTTTTATGTTTGGTTTGTTTGTGTGGGGTTTTTTTGGTGTGTTTTTTTTTTGTGTGTGGTTTGTTGTGTGTGAGGTTTTTTTTTTTTTTTTTTCTTTCTTTCTTTCTTTCTTTGCTGAAAGGCTGCTTCTTAGGTTTATATATGTGTTTGTGCCTGGGGTCTGTAGGTTGCAGCCCTTGCACTGGAAGAGCTGCTCTAGGCTGGGCATCAATAGGTCAATAAGTTCTCTCCTGTTAATCAGAGGCAGTTATATTAAAGGAAAGTAGTCACTGGCAAATATTTGTAGAAGGCATGATATATTTTTTCAGCAGCATCTTGACTGTGAGTGGTTTGGGATCAGAAGAACTGGATGGCTGTTCTTGATGCCAGTGTTACTTCCAGAAGTGGAAGGTGTTCTTGGTCCGTCAGCGTGTGCAGTGTCAGTCGCTGTCATTCAGTGCCCGAGGATCTGGAGCGGGTCAAGTCAAAGATAGTACTAAAAGCCTCTTGTTGCTGATTATATGGGAGGTTTTTACCTTTAGAGAAGTTTATCTGGGTTCATATTCTCTAATTTTAATTTTCTGTGAAAAGGCTCTTATCCTTACCAAAGCACTGTTGATGTATTCGGTGTCAGCAGCCTTGGAGCCTCATTTCTGCCAGATGCTTCTAGGTCTTAATTTTCATCATAGAGTAAGTGACTAGAGACTATTTCAAGTGCCTGTTCAATTTTTTTTTTACTACTCTTACCTTTGTGCAGTAGTATCCTTTGCATTAACACAATACGTTATTCCAGCAAGTTTTAATATTTGAGTAAAAGAAAGGAGAAGTGCTGTGGTACAGGTGATTTATGACTAGAATACAGAACTTGTTTGTTCTGTACACCTCGGTGATTTCCTAGAGCTTTTCAAAGAGTCCAGCTAGAATATTTGCTGCACAACTGATCCAGAAGCACAGTCCCGGAATAACAAATGAATCAATTTAGAGCTGAACGTGATGTCCACTTTGTGGAAATCAATCTGAATCTGTTTTACAGGTAATGTCCTTGCTCTGCGGAAGTCAGCGGGTCTTTTACCACTGACTTCAGCTGTGTCAGGATTTCTTTCTCAGAGACTCTTTCTGTTACTAATGATGTCACTGAAAAATTTCATTAGGGGACTGCTTGGATCCCACATGAGATATTTGACCTGTGTCCCAGGCACGGAACTCATGCCACACTTATAGCTACGTAGAGAGTGAGAGATTGTGGCAGTCTGGCCTCTTCCCACCCTTAGGAAAAATGGGATTTTTAATGTGTTTTTAATGAACTTGGTGCCCCATAGCCATCAAGGCTTCCTGGACCTTTGAACAGAGCAACCTCAAAGTGCTTGAGTGTCTTTTGTGTCAATCCCATCAGGACCCTACTAGTTCAAGGAGTACCCAGTCTTTTCCTGGCCATAAGCTATTTCTAAATTTTAGCTTTAGGTTTGTGCTTCTCCAGTAGGTGTTCCTGCAGACCAGAAGGTGTTACTGCTGGTTCAGGTGAACGAATGTCTGCTATGTGCTGAAATACGGAGGTGTGCTTCCAAAACACTGTCAGACAGTTTTGTGAGTCACCCAGGGCTCTTTGATTACAGGGTGCCATCCTTTGCCCTTCTTCTCTACCTTCTCCGGGGTAATTTTGTCCATCAGGGAAAACAGATTATGTTTAGACTCTGAGCTGAGAGACCAGGTCTGTCACTTGCAGATAGGTATGAAATGTGGGAGGGATTTTCAGATGGATGCTGCAAATCTCTTTCATCTTTTTGCATAGGTGGTTATGCATTTATTACTCTTTAGCCTTATAAAGATACTGCATTAATGGATCAAGTTTAGAACGTTTTAACTTAGGTGTTAAACCTTTGGAAGGAAAATAGTTTAGTTGAAAGAACTGGAAAATAATACCTTGCAGACTATTATTAGTAATGACTGTATGCAGTGAGTGTGAAGATACTAGAAATGTCTGCACTAGATATTCTTCTCCATTCTTTTCATTACCTGATTTGAAATAAAAATTGATCTAACTGTGTGTGTCTCTGTGTGCCTCCAGCAGCTGTAGGATTTGGAATGGATCCTGACTTACAAATTGATATCATCACAGAACTGGATCTTGTGAATACAACCCTTGGGGTAACACAAGTGTTGGGACTACACAATGGCAGCAAAGCATTTTTATTTCAAGGTAAGAATCCTCAGTTCTTTTAAACTCACTTTTGCCTGCATGAACTCATGAGAGGCTTGTTGCCTGATTCCCTGGAATGGTAGTCTTAACTGTTGCTTTCCTTTAATTTTATTTTTTGTAATAATCCTTGTTACTTCCCAGGAGTACTTATGGAATGGCCTTTGTTTTTTGTTTTGTTTTGTGTGCTGTAAGTCAGAGAGATGAGGGAATTATTTTTTGGGTAGATTTTCGACAATCCCCTATATTATTTCTATAGTATAGTCTTTCACCAACTTTGAAAAAACTGTTAAAGTGAGGAAATGGAACAGTATTGCATTGTACTGTCCAAGATGAGTACCGGGTACAGAGTAAGTCAGGTTTGTTTTGATTTTTTTTTGTGTGTGTGTTTTTGTTTATGTATGTTTTTAGTGAGTGAAATTCTGTGTGAATTAACAATTTTTACCACGATTTAAGTAAGGACCAGATGAAGAGACAATGTCCCATGGGGGGGAAGCACTGAGTTGCTACAATATGCTTATTAGGAGAGAAAGACATTTATATCAGTTGAGATTAACATGCACATTAAAGCCCAGTTGGGAACATTTTTATTGTTGAGACTTCCTATGTTTGTTTTATCTTTACTGTGGTTTAGTGTGCATGTTAGTGTCTCTCTTTTCAAAATCTATCCTCTGTAGCTGTTTTTAGAGCCAAATGACTATGATCTCATTTGGCTTAACTTCTGGATCTGCAATGCTAACTGACTTTATTGTAAGTAATAAAAGAAATGGGTCTGTAATCTTTGTTCTTTACCTGGCCGAGGCCAGTTGAGGAGGCAAAGCAGAGAGACTTGTGGGTGCCTTCTCAGAATGTGTTAGTCATATTTCTAATCTTTTGTGATACAGTGAGTAGCATAATTTTTGTTGATCCCAGGTTAATGTCCAGAAGAAGGGCAATAATTTATTCATTTAAAGAGATAAATTGTTTTTTTTCTGCTACCCTGACTCCAGGTTAGTCAGGGACAAACAATACTGAAGTACAGACATTGTCCTAAGGACTGCAAGGACCTAAGTGACTTAATATATATTTAGTATTTCCAATTGCTATTTGGAAGATAGATGTTTGTGAGAAGCACTGAACAGAAATGCACTGTATGAGGTGATAAACAATTGAAGTGAATAAACAATTTGAAGTCTGTGGTTAGGTAATTAAAGTTTTTTAATTTCCACAACAGAAATTATTCTTGCTAATGCATAGAGTAATTGCCCTGTGCTTGGATATCACCTCTAGTATAAAACTTGTTGGAAAATGACTCGGGAAAAATTATTTTCTTCAGTTAAGCTGAAGTGAGGACCTTTGATCTATCACTCCACCCTGTCTGTGAGGGTTCTTTTGCTCCTGCTGTCAGATGGAATGGAAGTCTGAGGTGGCTCTGGCTGCTTCCCTTCCTGCTCATATCTGTTATTTGTTAAATGGCAGCAGCTGTATGAATTCCCTTTTACTAACAGAGGTGACTTACTTTACAACTAGTTTGGCTGTGTGCCAGGTCCTTTGGCTGGAACCAGGAGATACTTAATTTTGATTTTTGTCTTGCCATACAATAACCTAATATAGAACTCAGGGCACTGGATGGGCAGCTATTATGTCTAAGAAGTGATACTTTTCCCCCACAGAGATTCACAAAAAAACCCAACAGCCCAACACTACCCAGCCAACATAACACTCCAAGGGAAGAAAAAAAGACTGGAAGGTAGTGCTTAATTTAAAAATTACTGTATCCTCTCGGACCAGCTATTCCAGTGTCCCAGATGTGATCCTTCCTCAAAGCTTTGCTTTGATTAGTTAGTAGTTAATGTGTGCTGTGCCACACTGCCCCAGTGTCACCTCTGGGGCTCTGGGCAGGGAAGGACCTGTTTCACCTGGCAGGCTGATTGCAGTTAGCTCTTCACTTGTGCTTTTCCATCACTGAGGATTTTCATAGTCTGGGAAATGAGAAGAGTTTGAGTGTGTTCTTTGGTGTGTGGTTTTCATAGGGACAGGCTTGCCTGCTGCCTTTGGCAGTGTCATTACAGCAGTGTAACAGGGCTCTGACCTTACACAAAGGTTCCCTGTGGATTGTTTTCTGTCTTGTAAGATGTATTTCTTAAAATGGCTTTACTAGAGTTTTTCAGATGGAGAGTGTTCCTTTGTGTGTTCCTGGAAGTCTTCATCTTTGAGGTATAGAAATGGTAATTTTTTTCCCCAACTCAGACAGCTATGTGTACTGCTGTGGTGAAAATATGGATTGTTTTCCTAAGCAAGATTCTTTTTCTGTGAATGAAAGCCTTTGAAATGTTTTGGCGTGCTTTCAGTTGCTTTTAGAGTCAAAAAGAAGAAATGAAGAAGGGAGGTGATGGGAAAATACGAAAGAAAGAGGAATTAGTAGTTTTAATTAAGTTTTTTACCCACGATGTTAGCTTTCTTGTGGTAAGTTACAAGTGGTTTGCTACAAAGTTTCTGGGGACTGATGTCATGATTTGATTTGTCCTAGAGAAAATGTAGAAGGACTCTCTTCTGTGGAGAGTTAGCAATTTCAGCCCAAGATTATCTCAGCGAAGCCAGTAGAGTATTCTGATTTTATAATAATATTGGTAGTAACAGCTGAAACTTTGATTTCTGTGTGAAGCAACTTTACAGGTAGAGAAACAAATTCAGCTTCGTTGTAAGCTGTGTGACAGCATGATAGAACCAAAGTGTCAATTGAGAGGTGTGGGCTACCTTTGGGCAAGCAAATCTGCTCCCGATTCAGAAAAGCAAAGAAACCTGTAATTAAGTGTAGTCATCTGGGTGGTCCTGTTGGGCATGGACTTGACTTATTTTAGAGTATTTCAGCTGGGCTTTTGATTGATCAGTTCCATTATTTGTGTGTTTCAGTTCCATTGTCTCTGAAATAGGGAGAAGGGAATCCACAAAACAGTGTAAGTGCTGACAGCATGAATTCAATGAAATGTAGAGATCTCAATGGCAATTGCAATTCTGCAAAGGGTCAGACTCTTAAGATCACTAAATGTTGTGTCTTAATTATTTATGTTTTATTTATTTACGTTTATTTATTACAGTTATTTACATTAACAAGAGTGGGAAAAAAGTCTTGGTGTCCAGATGAGTGGTTTTAGCATCAAGGGACAAAGGATGGGATGTGGAAATTCTTGACTCTTGGCACCTGTGGCTGGAAACCTCAGCAGGATCTTGTCTTCAGTGGCAGAGAAAGTCTCTCATTATAAATAAGGCAAAAGAGGAGGTGCTTAACTGGTTGTCTTGATTCTAAGAGTCTGAGCCAATTTTTTAACCTAGCTGTTCCATTATGTGATTACTTTAACCAGTTTGAGTTTTGCTCTGTGCTTATTTCTCATTGGGGAAGTAAAATTTGATTCCTTTTATGATCTGTTAGCTGTGCCTGTTTCTTTTCAGTTCTTCTCTCAATATCTCTTTTGAACAAGCAGAGGCTTAAAAAGCCTTTATTTGTAAAGCAGTTCCCCCAAGAAGTTTATTAAGGCTTTGCCATTTTCTTTCCTAGCAATCTGGAAGTATTTTGCAACATAGACTTTGAATTAGGAATGCTCTTTTTACTATGTATAGCACTCAGTAAAATAAACCACCAAGTCCTGTTAAAAGTCTAGCTACATATAGTCCTTTCTTCCTTGACCATCTTTTAACTTGTGTTAAACAACACTGGATTTATAAGAGAAAAGCCTGGCCTGTAGCTCATGGAGCAGAGTTTGGTCATGTTCCTCCTTCCCACTTTGTACCCGTGACTACCAAGTTTTCTGTACGGTTGCAGCTCCAACAGGAAAGGTGAAAGAATAACAACTATCCTAAAGCACAAGGAAAGACAATGTTTTAGTGAGAAAAAAGTGAATCTTGATGAATTCCTGAAACAAAAGGGCTGTCCAGTTTCAGGACAAAAGAGAGTGCAAAGCTGCAGTCCCAAGGCAGGTAGAGATGCCTCCCAGCAGACTCAACTTGAGTTTCCAGGAGTGGTACATCCTTCTCAGTTGGTGTTTCCTCTCAGTGTTTTATGAATTCTGATTTTTTTTTTTTTTTTTTTTTTTTTCCTTTTTGACACCCTGGCTTGCTAATTCCTTGCTTTAGAGGGCAGAGGTGTTTCCAGATCCCGCTGGAGGAGTCCAAGTGCTGAAAGTCAGCTTTTGTGGTACGAAGTTACAAGGGGTTTGATATTTTTATCAAGACTGGGCACATCCCCTCTGCAGGAATGTTGGCTTTGCTTCTGCCAGCACAGTCACCAGGGTACATTTTTTTTATGCCTTATGTGTGGGGGGGCTGTAGCTCAGCACTGGGGTGCACTCAGCAAATTTCAAAAGCTGGTGAGTAGGCTTCTGCCTCAGTTCATCAGTGTGTGAATGACTTCTCACTGGAGTTTCAGTGACCTGTGTGCTATAGTTGAGGTTTTAATCCACTTGAAGTGTTAAAACTCGGTTATGCCAGTGTGACATGCAAGGTGTTGGAGCTGCAAAGCTGCATGAGGGGAAGCAGATAACGGCTGGAGGAGGAAACTTTGCAATTACTCTTCCTAGGGAGGACAGCAGGGAGGTCTACAGTAGAGTAGGAGAGAGAAACTTGGTTTCTAGGGTTCAGGATATTGGTCCCACTTTACATGAGATAGCAAAACGAGAGTTATTGCTTTCTGTGTGATCTCTCCTGGTATGTTTAGAGCAAATATTAAGTATCAGCAGTTTAATTTCTACACAGCAGAAATCGTAGAGGAACAGAAAAACCAGGGAGGCACAAGATGGGTGGCTCGAGCTTTGGACTCCTTTCAGCTGTTGTGAAAGAGAGCAACTCTACTGCCTTCTCCATGCCTGGTAGTATCTGAGCACCCATCTTGCTGGTTTGGGGTGCGATGGTGCTGCCAGCCTCCTGCTTCTCTGGGTGCTTGGGTGTCTTTGGCAGAGCAGACGATGTGCTCTTGGAGGGAAACGTTTTTATTTTATTTTACCCGTTATTGCCCACTGCCTACCTGGTCATCCCTCCAGCCAGATATTTTTTCTTTTTTTTGCCCTTTTTGAACTAATCTTTCCCTGAGGCGACGCCAGTTAGGACGAGGGGCTTGGCCGTGCCTCAGGTGAAGCGCCTGGAACCGGTTGGAACCGGTTGAGTCCGGCGCGAGGCAGCTCCCGCCTCCCCTCACAGAGACGCCCCGCGCCTCACACCCGGCACAGGTAAATCTTCATTTTCACTTCTCGAACTTCTAAAATTCTCTTTTTTTTTTTTTTTTTTTTATTTTAAAAAGGCATAAGTGAGGTTCCCCCACGCCCCCTTGTGTGCCCTGTCATGCAGGTCTGTGCTGGTTTCCACAGCATCAGGGTCAATGTGGGGTTTTGCTCCATGGGGCACCTGTCCCAGGTTTCCTCAGGAGGGACAGGCAGCTGTTGTCCAAGAAAAAAAAGGCTTTTTTTGTGTTAGCTAAAATAATACCTACATCTAAGGTTTTTTTTTCTTTTTTTTTCTGTTGAGCTCTCTCTTCTGAGATCCTCCTCTGGTCAGGGGACAGCAGCATTTGGTGTTTCCCTCAAAGCTCAGCCCTTTTCAGGGCTTGCTGGCTCTGAGGGCAGCAACAGGCACCTCTGTTTCGCCTCGATGGTGGCTTTGGGGCTGCATGGAGATAGTGGAGACCAGGCCAGTGGAATTTTGTGGGGTGATGAGAATAAGGTCCCCCCAGCCCATCCTTCAGGAGAGAGGGATCCTTCACACTGGTCCCTTGGGGTGTTTATCTGCTTCTAAGAGCTCTAGCATGGCTTTTAGGAGCTGTGGCAGCTACCTGGTGTTCTAAGAGGGTTGTTGGAGAGTTCCCTCCAGCCATTTGTCAAATCTGCTTTTTAAAGCACTGTAAATGTAAGAGTTAAGATCAACAGCTGGGCTAGCTGCCCCTAGCAGGATGGAGGAAAGTGGGACTTATCTGGTGGGAATGGTTTCTGGGCTTGTAGCCATCAGCAGAACTGAGGACAAGGTCTGTACCTCTTTTTGGGTTCTTAGATGCTTTCTCCCCAGATCTCTCTGGAAGCTGGAGAGGGAAATAAAGCTGCAAGGACTGTGTATGTGAAGTGAAAATAATATAGTTGGGATGAACGGGCTTCTCTGGGAGCCAGGCTGGTGCTGATGGTGAGAAGCAGTCAGATGAGATTAACTGTGACAGGCAGGGTGAGGAAATGGCCTCAGACCAGGAGGTGGAGAAGAGAGAAGAGAAACAGATGTGGTGAGGAGCTGGAGGCCAAGGAGGGAGCTGGTGGCCAGGCAGAGAAGCTGTGACAAGGGCGATACAAGGACACTGACTTGAGGGGAAGGGAGTGAGGTGCAGGGATGAGGAGCATGGGGAAGGACAGCAGCAGGGAGAAGCATCATGGAGAGAGAGGCGAGGGGCTAGGGCGAGGTCTGCAGCGTTAGACAGTGTGGGTAGGACAGGGTAAAGTTTTGCTTACAGCAGAGGCAGCATAATAGGGAAAAGCACTGAAAGTTTGGTAGTGTGTCTGTGACGTGTGTGAATATTTAGCAAATCTGGAGCTGTAGCTCCAGATACAGCTTGGAGAATGTGGTGGTTTTGTTAGCAATTTAGAACCTGAATTTTGCTGTGCTTTGGTGGCTCACCTGTAAAGTTGAGGTACTAATGCCTTTTTCTTTAACAGCAGTGGTGTGAAAAGAATTAATTAGTATTTGTAGAGGTCTCAAGCACTGGCATAATTAACTTGGTCATGGTCTGTTCTATCATCAGAGAAGGATTTGAATACAGTGGATTCACTGCTCAAGGTGAGCCGTGAACAATAAGAATAAAGTAAAACTTCAGATCCTTGTTTGGTAAATTGCTGTTTTTTCTCTTTGTTCTTTACTTTGTGCTCTAACTGAGGCACATTAACCTCTGGAAAGTGTTGTGTGATCTTGTAATTAAGAACTGCCTAGGAATGCACATCCTTGGAAGGCTGAGCAAGGTTTGCCTGTGAGACATTAACCCTAACATCTGTCTAATTCATAACTAATATTTGTGGTGGGGTTTTTTTTTTAATAGCTAATGTTTTTAATGTATTTACACATGTAGAGTTTTTTTCTTTTGTGGTGGTGGCAGTGAAATAATTGGGCTAAGTATTTTTTTTCCTTTGCAAAACTATTTTCAGAATAGAGGAAGGATCTGGAGCTGGCACACAATGAGCTAGAAGGGAATAAGTGAGATAAATCATCTTCACTGGAGGAAATTAAAGATCACTTGAGATATAATTACTGAACAATGCTTTGAGGCTTTGAAGATACAAAACATAGATACACAGAAACAAAGATACAAAAAGATAATGTCAATTTCTAGAAATATTTTTTTAAATACTTGTAAACATCCATCTCGTGTTGGCTGTTTCCACTTCTGTTTAATGTTTAAATTACGTTAGAGACCTGTCTGGTCTCTAACATAATTTGTGCAGCATATTGATATGAAGGTGTAGATTGTAAATCCTGTCAGAGTTTTTTGTTCCATATCCTCTTGTTTTAAGCATTGCTAAGCCCTTCCCCTCAAGTAAGTGTAGACTAAAATAGAAACCTACTCACATTAAACAACAGTGACCAATATCTGATATTTTTTTTTTTTCATCCTGAATGTTGTCATGCTGCCTCCTGTTGCTTGACATTTTTTGGGTTTCCCATCATGTCTGTAATGATTAGGAAAGAACTCTGAGCACACATTGCCTCCATCCTTGGCAGTTATTTTTGCCTTCCTGGGAGACAATAATTGCTCTGCTTGTCTATCTTCATTGCTGTGGTGGTAAGTACAGAGGAGAAGTATTTCTGCAGTATGCTAAAAGCCTCAACTGCTTCTGGAAACCTGTTGACAAAGTCTTGTGATGAAGATAAGCAGAAAGAAAACAAAAGGTCCCTGCTCTTCAGTGGGCAGAGAAGGGGATGCAGAAATTGGCTTCTGCTCCAACTACTAAGTGTTGCATGCTTCCATGCCACGTGAGCATCTAGGTCCTTACAATAAAATTAAAACTATTTAGATAGAAATAACAGTTTGAATTTCTTATATTTTAGTCAGAACAGAAACACAGCAAAAACTGCCTTTTTTTCCTGCAAGGGATTTTGGCAAACTGATACTCTTAACTCATATCATACTGCATGTAGTTAGGTTTTATTAACTACTCATTTAGTAAATGACTACTGAACTGGAATAAGAATATCATCCTGCAACATCTCATCAAACAGGCCTGTGTACTGCCCTGAGCCCAGGGAATCTGAGGTGGAGAGAAGTCAGTTGTGCTGCCTTGAGGCCATCCCCAGCACACCCAGTATCCCTGGGTGGAAAAGCCTGCACATCCGAGTCATTGGACAGATGCTGGGGTAAAAGAGGGCAGAATCAGAGCATTACTTGGCACTGCTGAGTTGAAATGCAGAGGGAGGGAAAAGCAATCCTGAAGAATTGTGTTCTCACTGTAGGTAATTAAATAGGAGTGGTTCATTATGTTTGATTTTGACCCCAAGAAGCAATTTCTTAACTTTTAGAACAATATTAGTAGAAATGGGTTCATATCCATCTGGTAAGAATATTTGCACTCATCCTACTAGATTAAATTACTTCTAAACAGAGCTACATTTTGTGTGTAAAAGGAAGTGGTGGTATTTGAAATCATTGTATGTATAATTCATGACAGTTATTTTTTTTTTTTTTTCCTCTAACATTTTGTTCCTTTAAAAAGCACAGAAAGGCAGATATAATCAGACTTAATGCCAGAGCCAGGGCTGGACCATTTCCTGTGGTGAAAAACCCTGCTGTCTTGACCTACCTATCAAGGATTGAAATTAGATGCTACTTGAGGCCTCAACCTACCACTTCAATGCCAAATTCTAGATTAATCTTGCCACTTGCTGTGTGGGTGTATAAATGACAGGAGAGGGACATTTTTTCTCTTATTTTTCATTATTACCACGTAAATGGTGTGAAGTAATCATGTCATACTGTGCTCTTTTATGGCATTGTATCATGTGACTGCCTTGCCTTTTGTGGCAATGATACCAACTGCAGATCATTAGATTTTTTGTTTTTTGTTTTTTAAATGATTGGACAAAAAATTGGTTTTAGCACCTGATGTCCACTAAAACATTAATACAAAACCTTAGTTATTTTGGTTGCATACCACTAAAAGAGCAAATTTGGTTCTGTAATTTTTAGACAACAGTATGAATCACTATTTTGGAGCAATAAATCCTGTAGATGAGCACTGTTTTGGCTTCCTAAAAATATCTCATTATAATCTTTCTGTCCCCCCTGCTTCCTCCTTGCACGAAAACATTTCTTACATAGTTACAACTGAGTTTGCCATAAAGTCTGTGCTATAAATTGGAAAAATAGTATAGGATCACTGCAGCTGCCTGGGTGTTTTACTGAGTCTGTCCTCCCCTTGCACATACAGTGACTCCTCCCTCTGAAGCTCTGGGGCTTTCCCATTTGACATCAGTGGGAACAGACACCTTTCACAGTGGACAAGTTTGTATTGTAAAACTTAGCTCTGTCTTATGCCCTCCCTTTCATTTATTTATTTTTTTATTTCACTTTTAGTTTTTAAATTGTGAAGTGGAAGGGATCAAAGATGCTCTGGTGGCTCAACTCATAGAAAACTGGATCTGAGAGGTTAAGCACTCATTGCTTCTGTGATGACAGGCTGTCTGCAGATGGCATTCAGACCTGCCTCTGCTTCTCTCTCTCTCCACTTTGGCTCATTGTGCATAACAACATTTAAATTTTAAAGCCTGTTCTTGGGGACTGGGGAAAATAACAAAGCCAAGATGTGTGGGAGGAGAGTGGGGCTTGTGTGTGTGTCATGATTTTTTTTGGTCTGTGGAGGTCTTTACGGATGTTCATCATACTCTTTGGAAAATGAAGCAGCACAGCCTTAAAATGTGTTATTTGTAAAATAATGAGGTAAATGCTGATTATTTGGAAGCCTCATGGACTGCACTTGAACCCAAGCCTGCCTTCTAAGGGAATCCACTTACCAGTTGTGGTTGGAGAACTCTGGGCAGTGTCTGTTACAATAATCTTATTAGTGAAATTGTAAAAGTTGTTTAGATTTACTTCGTTGGAATTAATTATGTAGACAGAATAAAATTAAGTTTCTTTTTTATAACACTGTTGCCCACACATTGAAATGTCATGGCCCCCTGTGTTAGCCTTTTGTTCTCTAATGCTGGCAGTGCTTTTCATGCTTTTTGACGTCCTGTGAGTAGCAGCTTTCTGATGGGATACTTTGCCTTTTGAGCTTTATGCCATCCTAATTGTTTCAAAATGTAGTCATTAAAAAAAAAAAAAAAAAAAAAAAAAAAAAAAAAAAAAAAAAAAAATTGCTAAAGGCAAGAAATACAAAAAAAGGGGACATATGTGGCAGTTCTTTTTAAATAAAAGCTTATTTTCAGAAACAAAGGCTTATGGAGCAAAAGGGAGCTCTTAGTACCCCAAGCACGTTTGCTGTTATGGATGAACCCACAGCAATGGATGCTATCAAAGTTGTCATATTTTATTCATGAGTTGTGGTGTGCTTGGGTGAAATAAGAAAAGCAGTGCTCCAAATCATAATTATGGTGTAAAAAGATAAAATAGTTATTATTGTGACATTTTTTGAAAATTCTGAAATCTCTCAAATAATTAATATAAAACTTGTGGAGAGTGACTACATATGTTAGCTGTATTTATGATTCTTTGTTGCAGAGGTGTGCAAGACTTCACAAAAGGAATTTATACACATTTTGGGAGAATATATAAATGTGTGCTTATGTGTGTTTCAAGAAAGAAAGACTACTAGAATATTGAATATAAACGTAAACAGGCTGACAGCAGAAATTATACTTCAGTAGATAAGGGCTTTGACAAATGTATTATGCCTCATGCTATTATCATGCAGTTAATAAATAAAACAGACACCCAGGATTTAATTTGCTTTAGCAATAACACGGAAGTGATTTTTCTGAGGGAAAGAAAACAGAAGGGAGAATGAGTTCATGAAACACATTTGTTTAATGCTTGTACAAATCGTATACAGAGAATAAATAAAACCCGTAAGATTTTAGTAATAAAAGAGCTAAATGCTTTAAAAGTAATTAAAAACCTATTTAGAGTGTCAAGTCATTGGGAGTTTTTGAACCAAGAGAGCACTTGGGCATATGCTTACTTTGAACTTTATGGATAATTTCATTGCCTTTAGCTGGATTATTCATGTGATAAAAGGCTTTACTGGACTGGAAATTAAAACCTTTGTGTAGGTGTAGCCACCTCTGTTAGCTGCCAGAAGTAGCATTAGGCATTGAAACCTCTCTCTGCAAGTGAAGAAACTGAGACAGAAGTTTCTGTTTTGCTGGAACTTCCCTGTTAAGGAGCTATTTAAAACTGGTGTTTTGATTTACATGTTTAAGATGCAGGCTTTCCAAAGGAAGGCAAATTCTGATTTCTGAGTGGCCTCGTTCGAGTTGAATTATCAACACAGTCAAAATAATTTAGGCACATAGCTTCTCTTTTTCTTTTTGGTGGCTCATTATTTTGAGTGACGTTGGTATTTAAAGTACACTCAAATAGATCCCTGAAGTGGACACTACTCCTGCAAAACAGGCAACGTATTGGTAATGATTTTTTAGCAATTACTGCTTTTTCCCCAAGTTGAATACAGTGCCACTAACTCTGCTCAGACATGGCTGGGTTGCTATTGCAGCCCATGGTCTTTCTGTTAAAATGCTGTTACTATTGTCCTGATTTGAAAATAGCAATCCTTAACTTTACATTCACAGTGATGAGGAGATACCCTATCTAATACAGATAAACAGTGGAAAGGGTGTTCTAATCAGTGACTCCTGAACTAATTAACTAACAACACAAGTAATTTGATTAACTCACATGATTTAAGAGCAGATTATGTGCTTTTAATGGTAGTGCAACTTCTGGAGCATTTCCACCGAGCTTTTAATTTACAGGATCATCCATTTGTAAACAGTCAAATTCAGCACAAATCCCTTGGGGAAACAACAGAGATGACTTGAGAAGATGAGCCTGAGTTTGGTAGCCACTTAAAATATTTTAAAGAAGGAAAAGTGGCTGCCTGACTAGTAACAGGTGATGTGTAGCACCCAGCAAGGCCAGCAGCAGCATTGTTCTTGGCAGGAAACTTTTTGCAGAGTGATTTGTCTTCCTCCAGCTTTCTTGTTTTGCTCCATAATAGCCAAGTGGTTTGAGGATGGGGTGCACACTATATGTGCACCCAGACCTGCAACTTATCCTTCAGCTGCTGGAGAGATGACTCCAGTGCTTTTCTTGGTCCTTCTGTAGATTTGGGTGGAAAAAAAAAAAAAGGCCCTGGAGATGTGAAACATCTTTTTGTATGCAGCAAAAAAGGAGCAGTCTCTCAATGCAGGCTTTGCTTCTGCTTTCTGCAGGTGACCACTGTTGCTCTTGTCACTTATTACTTTCCAGGTCTTGGGCAATGTCTGCTGCTCTGTTAGTTCCAGAGTACTCAATTTGAATGGTTCATGTTGAAATGCTGATAAAGCAAATAAAGGTTCATTGACAATGACTTAATTAACACGAGTGTGGTCAATCTAGCTGGTGCTCAAGTTGGGCTGGTTTTCAAGAAATGAAGAGTCTTGACATTAAACCATTAAGTCATCTAAATTATTGGTTGGGGAGAAACTGATTTGAGAAGTAGTCCTTGATTTCTTTGAGGACTCAAAACTCTGCTCTCCCTGGCAGCTGAAATCTTAGGACTGGGTTTGCAGCAGTTTCCTGAGAGGAATGAAATATATATATATATTTAAATGCTAGATTAATTTTGTTAGGAGTGACCTAGTCATAAACTGCTTTACAAACATTACCATCAAAATGACAGCAATATAGGAACATTTATTTGTCAGGTTGGTTTTGCACCATGCAAAAGGAGAGCTTATTTTGAATTATACTTTTTTTCTACCTTCTCTGAGCAGAACTGCTCTTGCTGTATAGTCATGGGAACTTACCTTTGTAACATTAGCTATTCACCCTGGTAATTGCTCCATCCTCTAATTTAATGAAAACCCATTAAACCGAAACAATAATTAAAATGAGACATCATCTCTGTAGGAGGTTTGCATATTAAAATCACCAAGCATTTCACTGCAGACAGATCTTATTCTTGAAAAACAGTGTTTGAAGCAACATATAAAAAGTGATTTGTAATGAATAATCGTAATTTAGAAAGCTGTGCTGTTGAACATGATTTCCTACTGTTTGTTACTGGCTGCAAGTGGAGCTAGCAAGGCAAAAGCATTTACAATGTCTTTTCCCACTGGTGAGAGTACCTAGAACCAGAAATGTGCTCACGAGAAAGCATCCTGCTTCCCTGGTAGCATAGTTTTCAATACAAGGGCAAGATGTTTGCATCCCTTCCTCTGGGCTGTGGGCAGGTAGGGCAAGGCAGAGTTGGTCCTGTGCAGGGGTCTCAGAGGGCAGTGTGGTACCTGCTCAACATCTTCATTTGAATTTATTTTCCCTTGGTGGGACCCCACAGCTTGCTAAACCCTGTGCTTTATCCTGCCAACAATCTGGGCCACAGAGGCACATTTCTGGCTCACTGAAACTGTCTTCACTGAGCTGTGCTAATCGGGAATCTTCTACTCTTGGTTTCGTTTTTGGAAACCTGAGGACTTAAAATGGAGCACTATGTGTGGGTTTTTGGTTTGTGTGTTTGTTTTTAATAGAAATTTCAGTTTTACTGGGGTTTGTCCATAGCAAGGTAAAAGCCAATATGCTGCAATATTTGATTCTTTAATTGCTGTAGCTGCAATCCCAATTCTCTGTTGCAGGGTTAAGTTGTACTTAAGAGTTCAAAATGACTGGGCAAAGGTTTTTCTGAAAGTATGTTGAAATGAATAGCTTTAAAGTGATTGAAAGTACCAATAAAGGGAAGTGTTTTGCAGCATGTTCCCAACCAAAGTAAGGAAGTACAAAGAAGTCATTCAAGCAGGCTAAGGACTGATGGAACACAGTTGTTACCTCAGAAAACATGAGTTGATTTAGGGCTGAATTCGACTATTTTTCTCTAATGGAAGCATCTGTTAAAGAAAAATGTTTTTCTGGATGGATTTGGATTGAGCTTGTAAGAACTGCTGTGCGTTTTTCATTGCTTAAAATTCCAGCCCAAATCACATACTTTGTACTGTGGGCTCTTGAAGTTGTCATCAAAATAAGTTTAACAAGAACTTTGCTTGCTTTCCTATTCTTTTCTTTCTCTAATGCGTTTTGTGTGGTTCTGTGTGGTGATCATTTTCTTACACTGTTTCTAATGGAACTGAAGCCAACTTCTCCCTTTCTCTTATTTGGAGCCTCTAATATGATCTGGGCTAGAAGTGGCAGAAAGAAACCCAAGGTTTTAATTTTTTTTTTTTTTTTTTTTTTTTTTTTTTTTTTTAATATCCTGGCTTGGTGAGGGCTCTACTGCTCAGGACCTGAGCAGGATCATGCAGCACAAAGCAGCCAGAAGAAGGCAAAGTGGTGTCCCTGGGATGAGGGAGATGGTGCTGGGCAGGGAAATATGAGCCAGCAGGTGCTCGGTGGGTTTGCCTGTCCTTGCAGAGTGCATCATTGCTTTGTGTTTCTCACTTCTTCCTTGGACTTGTGGCCTAAAAAACAAACAAACCCAAACAAAAGCCAACACCAAAAACAAACAAACACCAACAAATACATTCTCTCTTCGACATAAATGTGTCTTCTGCTTCTCTGTTTTGCTGAAGGTAAAAAGTTGCCTTTACTTTATCCCCTGAGATAATTTGTATCTGTTGTACTTCCGAATAACACTTTTCGCTTCTTTTCTTGTTTTATTTTAGAAACACTCTGTTATGTTAAAAAAAACATACCACTGCAGCAAGTCAGTATTTCAAATTAGGAAAATATAATCACATGGAAGGGCATATGAAAGTCATCTCTATATTTGTTTATTTATTTAGTTTGCTGAGATTGCATTATCATTCAAGCATGAAGTGATGTTTCACTGCAGATTACTGTATAAACCTATACTCGTTCTGTATAAACATTTCATTTCATTACAAGCAGACAGTTGTTTTTATAGGAATCATAAAAAGTATTTCCTCTTTTTTTTTTTTTTTTTTTTTTTTTTTAATTGTGAAAATCAACCTGAAAATAGAAAGCTCTTACTCTAAATGGATCATAGTCCCAGTTCATTTGTATGGTGCTTTCTGCAGAAATGAGCAAAATGTTGAACTCTACAAGGCTTGACTGAAGTTTTAACAGAAGTGTTTCACTGACAGCACTGCAGTGTGTTCACTGTTTTACTTCTAGCTAGTGTGTCACCTTTAAGAAAAAGAAATAAAAATTTTAAGATAGTCATGTTCTTAACCTTCAAACCATAGATAATTATCTTCAACTGTCAGCACTTGGATATTTTATCTCTGAGTTTTACTTGTCCCTTGGAACTTAGTACCAGTAGTTTGTCTGTCTGTGTAGACAGAAAACTGGGTATTGGAGAACTTACTGGTTTATGGGACACAGAGTTTTGTGTCTCCTGCGTCAGCTTTTTTTTAAAGCAACTGGATAGAACTTGTGACCAGTAAGAGCACATGCTAGGTGATGATAAAGATACAGATAATGAAATCTTATAGATAAAATCTGGACAACTGTACTGGATTCTTTATTCCTACATTCCCTTTTCTGATGGCAGTAGAAATGATTTCTGTATTGTGAAGTTTTATCCTCTGCTATGATAAAAGTGACATTGGACAGACAAATATCTTGATGCTGTAAAATGGGCATTATATTTATTTATCAGGTGAATCTAAGCCTCTGGCAAAGATTTTTTTTAAATGATGGCTAGTGATTTTTGATGTTTAATTTACGGTACTTTTCAGAGTGAGATTTTTCAAGTGCAAGTGTGTTAGGCATTCTCTGTGTAGACTTATTTGAAGGGCTTCAAGCTGCACAGGAAAAAAATGAGATGCTCAATTACAAAACATGCTTCAACACTTTTTTTCCTCGGAGTTTAGTTTCAGTCCACGGCATTCCCTCAGTAGCTGCATTTTTGAGTTCCAGGTTGTTGTTCAACCCAGTCTCTCCTCTTTCTGTCTGCAAAGCCTCATTTAATGACACAATGTTATTCTTTTCCTGCAGTGAAATTCTGAATTGTAAATCTCATCACTCCTTTGTCTGTTACAGCATTCATGCTGGGCTGGATTCTCAGGATTCAGTAGAGTTATGTGGTTTTCTACCAGCTGAGATTTTGTGCCAGAATTTCTGGTGTCAGAGTAAACCTTTCAAAAGGAAGCACACCAGGCTTCTAATTGGTTGTGACATCCAGGAACCACAAGTGGCACAGGTCCTGCAAATGTGTGACAAAGGCCCAGTGTGAGAGACATGGCAAGGGGTGAGAAGGTGAAATGCCATAGTTTCTCCCTGTTGTCATTAATCATCTTTCAGAGTGATATCCTCTCAATAAAAGGAGAAGCTAAAAGTAAATGTGGTGGGAGATGGTGCATTTGACTCTTAGAAGATCAAATGTGAGAAGGCATGCTGCTGCTTGGACATCAGTGGGATTAGTGAGACTGAAATATTTCTGGATATGCCTGGTCAGACTGTAATTTAATAAATATTGTATGAGCTGTCATGCTTTGCTTGTTCAAACTGAGAAATCCCTGAAATGATAGTGCATTGCAAGCCTGTCTTGTATTTATTTCTTGGGCAGAAGCACAGCTGTATAGCATTATTAGCAATACTACATCTCTGCCTTACACAGTGCAAGGACACGTTGCCCCTGATGTATGATGGGGGAGGTGGTAATGGAATCCGTGGTAAAAACTGAAATTGGAGCTTGGTGAATTCTGTTGAGAGAGGCAGTGCCTGAGATTTCTCAGAATTTAGGAGCCTATTTATCTGACTGCAGCACACCTTATTTACAGCAACTTAATCTGCTCACAGCAGACACAAATGGCTCAGCATCCTGTTAAAAATTCTGTCAGAAAATCAGTAGCTGACCAGTTGAGAACTTGTCAAAGTGACAAGTGGGCATGCTGGCAGAGATGGCATTTGGTTTTTTTCATTGAACAAGTGTAGCGGTTTGGAGCATGGTAGATGACTCTAAGAAATGAAAAATATTGATGGGAAAATGAAAAATGTAGTCTGAATCTTTCTGACTTAGCATTTTTACTGGACTGTTATTTCCAATATTTTATTTTATTTTTTTTTTAAATAAAATTCTTAGATATAGAACGAGAAATCCACGCAGCGCCTCATGTGAGTGAGAAGTTAATTCAGCTCTTCCGGAATAAAAGTGAGTTCACGTTTCTGGCCACACTGCAACAGAAGGCATCAACTTCTGGAGTTATACTGTCCATCCGAGAGTTAGAGCACAGGTAAGAGGAAATTGTTTGTTTCTCTCCTCTAGCAGTAGCAGCATAAAAGATACTGAGTGCTCAGTGGTCCAATTTGACAATGTGTTGGAACTGTAGATGTAAAATCTGACACATAAAGTGAAGCCTTTCTTCATAGTTTGCCATTTGCTGCTTTTTGCCAGTTGTTTTTTGTTATGGGAGGAATGCATTATTTATGTTTCTTGGTGGGTGAAATAGATGAACTTGAATGGAAGGACCAAATCCGTTGTTGTATGGACACAGTGCACATCAGAAGTTATCATACAAAGGTGATATGTCTTTGTTAATATTTTATCTTGTTGAATCAGCTTAATGATGATAAAGACTTTGTTTTCATGATACAAATGTATTAAAATACAGCTTGGAAAAGGGAAAGCTTAATTAACACATTGAGACTAGTTGAACAGTCTGATAGTATGTGCAGACTGTGTATGTAGTTATCTGGAATACAATGGTAAATGTGGAGATGATGACTTTTTCCTAAATTCTAGATAACCAAGTAATATGGGATGGACACACATGTTACTTGTGGATGCAGAAACTGCTTTCTTTCCTGGAGAATAATGTTTACCAATTCTCTTTAGAGGATCCTTTGACTCTTCAGGCCACCACAACTGGAAAAGACCATCAAGATATTTCAAATCCCACTCACAATTAATCCTCATTTCAGCAGTGATTTAATACAGCTTCACCCACATTTGTCTGCCTGCAGTCACCATTGCCTCTGTGCTGCTCACTCTTGCTGGGTTGAAGTTATATTGATAGTTTCTTCCCACTGCTGGGCAAGAGCAGTATCTGGACAAATGTGTCAGGGGTGTTCAGGTATCCAGGCTGGCATTCTTAGAAATACTGCTTTCACCAAGGAACTGTGTTTTCCTTACTATTTTGGGGCACAAGATAAAAGCAACTAGATGCTGTAAGATATTTTCTTGTACTGTGAAAATTTTGCCCCCTCCCCAGACCCATAATCTCATCCTTTGTCTTTAAAAATAATGAATTACAGTGCATGGGAAAGGAAAGCAGTTGTGTACTTGAAATGCATTCTCAGGGTTTTGGAAACTATGGATAAGGCAACTGGAAAAGAGTGGCAAACATTCTTTTGGTGGGTGGCCACCCCACTAACTAGCTATAATTATAACAATTATAACAATTTCAAATATTTTCTCACCTTTTAATAATGACCTCTTAATTGCTAGGGATTTTTTGGGAAATAGCCACCACTGAACCATTGTTCATGTGTAAGTTTTGTAGGCCTCTGGTATCAGGAAGTATTGAGTCCAGAATGATTTTTCTGCTCCTGTACAACTCTGAACCTCCTCAAGTCAGATGAGCAGCACAACTACACATCACCTGGGATTCTGGTACTTATTTGAAAGGAAATAGTCTTTACAGTATGTTAGACATAAAACGACAGCTGTCCACCAAGCTGCCATCTGGTATGGGAGGTAATAGCTCTGGGTCAGGTTTTCAAATGTTTTATCAGCCAAATTCTTTAATTTTTTGAAAGTAACCTGTTGGGTGTTCATTTGCTCTGTAACAATCTGCCTCCTAAGAAAGATTTTCTTCTTAACCACTGGCTTGTTTTTCTGGAAAGCAGAGAAATTAGGCATTGTAATGTAAAATATGCAAAACCAAACTAGTAAACAGAGGAGTCATTATCCGTGAATTATCCATAAGAAATAGGGCATTACCCTTATTGACCTTCTCCTCAAGGTCTCACTTTATGCATTTTTTCAAGGTCCTTGTGTGTTGTTCTTCCCTTCCCTCAATGTCTTCCTTAAAGAAGTAATTTTTGCTTTCATTACTCTTCCCAGTTACTGAAGAGGCAGGATGAAAAACCAATTGTTTTGTAAAATGCTGAGTTCTCTCTTCCTCCCTACTATTTTGTGTGTGTCCCCAGTCTGTCTACTCTGCTTGCTGTTCAGTAGTACTAACTTTCTATCCACGTGCCATATTTCTTTCTGAAGAGTGTTTCAAAATAGGAAATCCCACCATGATAGAACTAGGCCAAACATAAGGTTAAAGTTTCAAACTTGAAGAGATTTCCATTCCTAGCTAGTCAGATTTGGAGTAGGGAGGCAAAACCAGAATGGGACTTTCAAGTACATTGTTGTTTATTTCCCCTCAGTTACATTAGGAAGAATTTCTGAGACTGAGGGCTTACAGAAACCTCTATGTTCACATGTAACACTTGGAAGGCTACCAGGCCATAATACATTTGATTAAAAACACAAAAGAGTAACATGCTAGTTAAATTAAACACTGGAACCTAATTAATGAAAAGAAACTTAGGCATGTGACTTCTGACCCTAGTTGTAAACCTGAAAGATTGCATTTACTTCATGCTACACATTAGATTATTCTCTACAAGACATTTATGTGTATACTGGATTCTGAGATGCCTGGTATTCAAAAAGGGAAACAAAACCTCTGCAAATGTATCTATTAACCTTTTGCTTTTAGGGCAAAGCTTACAGCTTTGTTAGCATTTATATCTAGAATTGCTAAACTGGAAAGCTGTACAGAGAATACAAAGATCCAGCCCTAATTCCATCTGTCTGAATGAGTTTATTTGAAACAGTGAGGCATCTGCACACTTTTCTCCTTTTTTTTTCTTCAGTAGTGCAACAGGCAGATGAGCTGTCAGATTTTTTTTTCTTCCCAAAACGTCTTCAGAGATAGAATTGGGCCCACCTGCTTCTGTGCTAGAGTTGAAGCATTCAAAAGAAAAAAGTGAAGAACAACTGTTATATTCTATACGTCTTCCACTGATTTAAGTGTTGAGAAAGCAGAGTTACTGCCTGAGTAGCTATCCTGCATCTTGCAGCTCCCTGCTGAAAGCAGGTGTTTTATGTACACCAGGCTGACAATTGTCTCTCTGAAGCATTAACATGCTGCTGATAACCAGCTGTTGAAACACACTGATTGGACCTTGTTGGCAATTGGAGCAGGATGGCTGACAGTTTGAAACTCTTTAAAGCTGAATTTGGACAGTGCAGAAATGTTGTGGTCAGCCAGGAGCAGGATGTGTGAGTCCCCCAGCAGTCTTCTCCAATGTGCTGAGTTATTCTGTGTGCTTGTTTTATGACTCTCTGGCATAGACAAAGCACAAAAAGGTCTTAAACTTAGGCTGAAGGCAACTTCCTGAAAACTCTGTCCGCTGAATTTTGGCTGCTCATGAAGAGCAGCCTCCTAGTTAATAAGAGGATTAGATGTTGACAGCATGACATTCATAGATGGTCATTTGCTTCACTGAACATTAGGATGGGTAATGTCTGGTTTTTATTTTTTGTTTGGATTTTAGTAATGGTGCCCGTGTACTTTTCTTCCACTAGTGCTGCCTTCTGGAAGGCAGGAGGGTCACAGTGTCTGCCCTGATGATTGCTGCCTGTGGAAAGCTGCCAGCACTCAAGTGGCTGGGGAGAGGGGAGGAGGCCTGCAGAGCCAGGAGACAGAGAGCAGCAGGGAGCAGACATGTGGCTGGGTCTTGAGAGTGGAAAGCAGATTTCTTTTTTTTCTTTCCTTTTTTTTTTTTTTTTTTTTTTTTTTTTTTCCCTGGGAATCTGCCAGAAGTATGTAGAATTTCTCATAATATAAAGAAACACTGAAAAGTTGCTGAATTTGAGAACAAAATCATAGGGAAGGACCTTCCTTGTAAGGGCACAGCCATTAGGGCAATTTGTTTTCAAATATTGTAGTTTGGCTCAGGTGGTGAGTTTAAAGGGCTACGCTGTCCTCTTTTGTTTTTCTAAAATCTGGTATTTAGGGTCTGTGGATCTGGGGATTCTACGAGCTGATAAGTTCTTGTAAGAAATGAGCATGAAGGTGTGAGTATTCCTTTGCTTACAGTTCTGCTGGGTGCTCTCCTGTCACACTGGCAGCTCCAGACTTTTGCATCCTCACAATAATCCCTGAGCTAATGCCAGCTTAGAGTCCTGGGTGAGCCTTAAAAAATCAGCAGCCCCCATTCAAAAACTCCTCATACAAGAATTCGATGTGCACTGCAAGTTGTCCAGTGGTGCACTGAGGAAGTTAACAGTTGATCAAATGTCTGGCTGGTGAGCCCTTCAAGGACTGCTTCAGAGTGTAAATATGAATTGTGTTCCTTGCTAGAGTTACAGAGATGGTGAGTTGTTTTTTGGAGTGGTGATATGTAAAGAAATGATTCTTTTGTGGGGTCACTCTTTTGTCAGAGTAGTTCATTGGGCTGATGTGCCTTATTGCAACCAAATAACAAAATCTGTTGCAAAGGATGAAGTAGGACTAAAAGGCAGGACAGCAAGGCTGTCTCTTTTAGAAGTGGTTACACTAGACTGTATACCTTACTTTGAGATCAGCCACTGCTTTTTATGAGGGAACAAAATAAAACCTATTATTTGGCCACTAATTATGGATACCTGCCTGCAGTCCTGTAGTAGAGATGTCTTGGTTCTCAAAGATTTTTGTTACTATATGTGTATGAAGACAGGGGATTTTTGGTGATTTTTTTAAGATGTAGCAGCTAAGGATTTGTGATTTCACCTTACTTCAAATAGTGGAACCTCTTCTGTCCCTCTGAACCTCTTCTGCCTGTGCTAGCTCTGAAGCCTGCTGAGGTGATATACTATTTTTTGGTGCAATGTGGTGCTACCTACTTGGTTTACTATGAGTAGAGCAGAAACCATCTCTTTCAAACAGGCAGGTAGCAGACACAGTCAAGATAGATTTTTTAGATTTAAAATGGAAGCAAAAATGCTTAAGGTCAACCCTTAACAACACATGCAGTGAAAATGAATGGCTGCTTTCTACCAGCTCTGACTCCAGCTGTCTTTTAGCTGACAGGCAGATGTTGGGGTTACCTTTTTTATGTGCTCAAAGAAGAAAGTGAATTTGTATTGAGATGACCCTTGCCTAGTTGCAACTACACAAATGCATATATTGAGCACCACAAATGCTTAATGCCTTGCAGCTTGCATGCCCAGCTGCTATGTAGATGGTCTCTAGAACACGAAACAAAATGTTTATTACACAAATGTCAGTGTGGGGGATTTTGTTGCTAAAAGTTGCAGTCCAGGCTGACAGAGCATGATTCCTGTTGCCCTCAGAGTGGTCTGAATGGAAAAACAAAGTTGTAGAATGGATTGGATTCAGTCCCTTTTGTTTTAGATAAAAGGATACAAATATATGAAAGAATCCTGTTTACTTTAGAGGTTTGAAATAATTTAGTAATATGTTTTGGTTTATTTTGGGTTTCCTTGTGTAGAAGAAATACTTTTGGAATACCATAGGTAATGATAGAGGCTTTGTCATGCAACATGTGGGATTCAGTTTTGGCATTTTCTCTTGCAGAAAGTTAATCTGATTTTCAACAAGATATCTTCATTATCACAGATGCCCTTCTATTCACAACACATTTTGTGCTACCTGATGTCAGTCTGATTTTGCTCATAAGCTTTAATGGTGTCAGTGTGTAATCTCTGCCCCAGTGGCAAGTCTTTAATGCCACATAAGTGAAGATTTGCCATGTATGTTTTGCTGTGCAGCCTTCCAATCCCTCCATATTTAACTTAGTTGTAAAAAGTATCTTTGTGTGGTTTGTAAGAGGACTAAATCAACTAGATCAGTACACTTGAGCATGTAAGAGCATTTCTTCGAAATGCTGTGTTTGACAATGTGTAATGTTTCAGATCTTGGGATCTTCCCCTGCTGCTTTATAGTAACCAGAATACAAGAACAGTGCCTGTGGAAGTGACTGAAATATTTACCTTGACAGCTGTAACTTGTTCTAGCTTTGCAGCCATGCAGAACCCTGGTGACAACTGGAAGCTGAGTTTTTACTTCTGTTTGAAGTCAGCTGCCTCCCTCATTTCAGAGACACTTCTTTTCCTCTGTGTGGCTTCCTTGACAGTGGTGACAGTCATGGGCTTGTGCCTGCCAGCTTCTCTGCAGCGTGGTGCACCCAGTGCATGCTCTTGCCCTGACTTTCTTCCCCCTGGAAAGTGCTAGAACAAGATCTCAGTTTCTTTCATGTTGCTGTCCAGGCTGAGCCACTTGGCAGCACAAGGCAAATAACAAGGTGCTGGGTGTCATACTGTGCACACAGATCCAGTCAGTGGTGAGGAAGAGTGAAGGGCCAAAAGTGCAGTGATCTGTGATTTGTCATGGAATCTCTGTAGATTAAAAATACTGAAATCTGTGTGATGGTGGATGCAGATTTCATAGAATCATTCAATGGGTTTGGGTTGGAAGGGACCTTAGGCATCATCTGGCTCTAAACCCCCTGCCAAGGGAAGACATTTCCCACTTCCCACTAGACCAGGTTGCTCCAAGATCCATCCGACCTGGCCTTGAACACTTCCAGGGAGGGGGATCTACAGCTTCCCTGGACAATCTGTTCTAGTGTTTTGCCACCTTCTTCATGAAGAATTTCTTCCTAATGTCTGACCTAAATCTCCCCTCCTCCAGTTTAAAGCCATTATTCCTCCTCCTGTCACTATGTGCCCTTGCAAAAATTGGCTGTATTTCTCTGAATACATCCATTAATGTTTCTGCAAAGATGCTAAAGCACAGTCTTGCCTGAAGCCATTTTTATCACAAAACATCATTAAATGTTCTGATAGTCTACTTCACATGATGCTATTGTGAAATGAAAAAGCTATATGCACAAGCAATCCCAAATAGGCAAATTTGTGCAGAAGCTTTCCAACCTTCTAGCTGATGACTACAAATGGGCTGGTTTCTCAGCTTTCCATGAATTTGCTTAGCTATAAGAAACATATAACTGTTTCTTTACCCGACTATCAGAACTTTCCAGAAACTTCTGTTCAATAACAGCATGATTCTTACCGTGGCAGAGAATTTTTTTCCAGCAGTTGAGAGGTCTGACATTGAAGTGTTGTTGCAGCCTGTGGAAGGTGAACAGTGCTTCCATCCTTGAACTCTCATGGTTTTGTGACCTTCTCCCACATGATGTTAAGCAGATGCACAAGTGTTTTGACTATGGCAACCCCAAGTTTGTACATATTCACAGGGACCCCTTCTGTGCCTGCTGCCTTGCCCTGGGACATCTGTTCAGTAGCTCTAAGAGCATCTGCCATAAGTGTTGCTCCTTGAAAGAGTCTGTGGGGCTTTATTTGGCATTTGACCAGGGATGATGGAAGTTGTAAAGCCAGAAGGATAACTCTGCTTTATTTATGTTTGAATATGATCAAGGGGAAGATTTCCAGAATTGAATGCAGCAAGTACTGAATAGATGAATGTGTTTCTTTAATGCAGGTGGTGGATTAAGCCAACTCACCTTATAGAAATATTTTGCTTTTTCTACTTCAGGCATCTTATGTGTTCTTATTTCATTTTTTGGTCATTAAATTCACCACAGCTGTTTCCAACTTACAGTATACTTTTAAGCACCTTTTTCCTTCTGATATGGAAATGAAATGATCTGTCAAATGCACAGTTAAATAATCACTATGGTTGTGACTAAAAGAAAAAAAAAAAAGTGATCATTAAACATCACTGAGTCAGGTTTTATCCTCTCATAACAGTATCTGTGTGTGAAGTACATAGGAATTGCAAAAGTTACCAGTATTGTAAAGCATTTTGAGTTGATTGTGGAATAATATTGTCCTGTAAACCCCATTGCATGATCTTAAAATATCTTTTCTGATGTGCATAAAATGAATCTGGATTTAGCAGCATTTTTGTCCTCTTCCACATTAGAATTTGAATGAGAGACTGTGTACAGACCTATAAAAAGCATTTGAATTCTATAATTGTATAAAAAGTCAGCAGTAGTTTACACATTTAGCAGATATGGGGATTCTAGTAGTGGGAAAATTTCAGCCAAGGTCATATTGTATTGCTGTTCCATAAGCAGAGAGCTTTCTAAATACACGTTCTGAGAATTTATTCTGTGAAAATGCATGTTACATTTGATCACACGAGTTTGAAAAAATACAAAAAACCAGATAATCCTCTTGGAGGAATAAGAGATAAAACAATCTGTCACTTGGTGCTCACAAGTTGACAAGTACATTACTGTCTTTCACCTCTTAGTTGGAAAAGGTCTTGAGGAGGGCAGCAGGGGGCTAACTACAGCAGCAAGCTGACACACTGGCTTCATGCAGATGTGATGCAGAAACAGAACTAATTGTAATACTTGGTGATCTCCCTTGGGTTTTTCGTATGAATCTCGTGGTCACATTGAAACTTCACACATGCCTACTGATGATACATCCACTCAGGTGGTCCCTTAGGCTGCAGTCCTTTGAGGAACCCAGACTTGTTCTGTTCCTGTGTTTATTCTTGCAAAATACTGGGAAGTACCTATAGAAAGACCCAACTGTTGGAAATGAGTTCATTTTCTTGCCTCTTGGCTGGTAGTTTCTGTTAATTTCCCACTGTTGTTTACTGGTTGGATTTTAGTATATAAAACCTGTGCAATGGCTTTTCAAGTCGAAGATGAGACAGATAATAAACCCCCCCCAATTTATTTTCTCTAGTTTTACTAATTATTTTCTCACAGGTTGATGATTCCTTGCCTAAGCTCATGTTTTTCCACTCATTTGTCTTCCATTTCACAATGTACACGTTGGCACTTGAACACAGGGCAGGTGTATTAATTTCCAGGAGTGAATGGCCTTTATGTCATTGATTTTGAAGAGGTTTTCCTTTAGTCTGGTAGGTGGTTGAAAGAAAAGTTGATGTTTGCTGTTGAGAAAGCTACTTGGATGTGAATTGTATTCTGGTAAAGACAAGTACAAATTCTGAACTGTGGACATGGTGCAGTGTCTGTGTAGTCAAGATCTCAATGTGAATTTGCACATCTTAAAAAAAAAAAAAATCAATGCAAGAATGTTGATTTACATTGCCTTGTGTTTTTTAAATACTTGAGATAGATGTATGTTGGGCTAATCCAGCCCGTTTCTGCTGTTGGGATTTTGTTGCCTGTTGGTTACTGATGTTTGTAACTGCTTTTGATTTGCACTCGTTAAAGGGTGGTGAGAAATGGGCAGAATTTAGCTGCTGTCGTTCTCCCTTCTTGTCACTGACAAGGTAAAAGGTGATGCTTTATGCAATTCCATGGCACTTAGTGCATTAGGTGTACATAAATAAAAACATTAGCACAGGCTTATACAGTAGGTTTTAATTAGTCACTCTGTATTATACTCATTAGTTTGGAGATTGACAACAGACTCGGTGTGTAAGCAACAAGCTGGTTTTAGTCCTGACACTAAAGCTTGTCAGATGAGAAACTACATTGCTTTCCAATTCCCCATGCTGCTCAAATAATAGGGCAGAGATGTGATTAAGTACAGGATCTGACTTACCTTTCCAATGCTGGACTGTTACCTTATTAAAAAAACAAAACGTGTAGGAAGTGATTAGATCTGTGGGTATCTGAGATTATGAAGAATGAGTGCAGGACGTGATGTTCTTTCTGTGATAGGATTTTGTCCTGCTCTCTGGCTCTTCAGCTTCTGTGATCAGCCATGTAAATATATATATTTTTATACAAATACTTTGTGTGTGATAGAGATACTAGAATGTTATGTAGATCTCCCTCATTTCTTTCAAGTTTTCTGCCTCACTGCTGTTTATCTGAATGAGAGGGAAATAAAGTCTCTAATGACTTCCTTTTGAGCTTTGACAGCAGATGGCAATTATGAAACATTTAACTTTTTTTAAAGTATGACTTCACTGACAGTACTTGTCCTAGTGCTTTCCTGGCTTGAAAATTCCAGCAGCAGTAGGTTCTCTATACTGACAGCTCTCTTGCTGGGCATCAAAATAGAATAAGAAAACAAATCTTCTCAAAATTTCTTAGGAATGTAATTTAGGTACTTTAATGGGTGGCAGTGGTGGTCAGTAATCAACATTGTGCTCTCCTGTTTAGAAAACTCCTGTTTCCCTGCCCTCCTTGAGCCTCTATCTGCATAAAGTACTCAGTTCCTTTACAACACCAGCCTTTATTTTTTTTACTCTGTACTCCATGCAGTTGTATGGATTCCTGCTATGTTTTCATTCTGTTTTGGTATTGCCTTTCTCTGTGGCTGTTTTTCCTTTGCCACCTGAGTCTTTGATTCAAGTGACCTGATAATGCTCCTATGTGGAAAAAAACCACAACACCTAATGGCAAAGCACTGGCAGGATGGAGAAGGGTTTGAGTTTCTCTTTTGGTCAAGATTCATTGTTTCAGTGTTTCCCTTCTTGGTCTGTTATGATCTTTTGCACAGATTCCCAGATAGTGTTTTCTCTAAGTAATTTCCTCTCAAAGAACTCCATTTTTCAGTTTTGATGTTCTAAAAAGTCTCCACTTGACTGGTAAAAGATATTCTTGATGAAGTGCCCACGCCTCGTGCAACACTCGTGCATGTTGGCTGTTGGGGTCTGAGTAGAGCTGAGAAGTGCAAAAGGCTTCTGAAATGAAAACTGGCACCTGAGTATTTGTTTCCTGTATGTTGCATTTATTTTTTTGGAAGTGGGTTTCATTACCTTAAACTAACATCTTCTAGCTGCCAGGTTCAATTGACATTGTCTAATAGGGAAAAACATGACACTGGAGGTTCATATGAGTAGGGACTTGGTAGGAAACCTAACATATGGACTTAGAAGTATTTCAGCCATAAAAAGTGGCCTGCATCTCCTCTTTTCTGTATTCAGGGCTTCATTTTAACAGGGAAAAGAGAGCCTTGATTTGATCCACTGTCCTACTACCTATACAGATAAAATTCACCCTAAAAAATAATTGGCTCCCCCCCCATCATGAAGCCATTTAATAGCCATACTTTGTTTTCCTGTGGCTATTCTCTGGTGACAGCTGTCTTAGGGATTTGATTGTTTGTTCCAGGTGTTGAAACACCTAATCTAGCCAGGAGGTGTTGTTCCCTTGTAAAGCTGAACAATTACAGCTGTAACAATAAAAGTCAGAAAATGAGTTAAATACTTTTGCATGCAGAGGAAGCTTAAAAGTAAACAGGTTTTTAAAAAGTGGATTTGCAAACAGTAGATACAGATTTAATGCTTACTTGGTGCTTTAATACCTTCTTGTTTCTTCATTGTATGTACAGTTCTTTATTTCTTCCTTTTTTACAAGTCCACCATTCATACAAAACACTTTGTGGAAAAGAACAAGGATCGTTTTCTTGTAGTTTAACCTGTTCTGTGGGCAAAAAGAGGACTTTCCAAGACTATCAAATGGTGTTTTTCCATAACTGGTATTGCTATTTCTGTAACACACTGAATGTGTAGCCTTGTGTCTCTCTCTAAAAGTGACCAATAACTAATCCATGCTGAGTAACATCTAGTTTGTGTCCTTACGAGTGGTGGTTGCTTAAAGAAGTCTATGAATTAAGAAGAAAGTTACAAAAGCAGCAAGTATATAAAAAAAAATTGGAACTGATTTTTCTCTGTGTTTTAAATACAGCTATTTTGAGCTGGAGAGCAGTGGCCTACGGGATGAGATCAGATACCACTACAGGTTTAATGGGAAGTCAAGAACAGAGGTGTTCCCATACCGTCTGGCAGATGGACAGTGGCATAAGATTGCTGTGTCCCTTAGTGCATCCCACCTTCTGCTCCATGTGGACTGCAACAGGTAAGAAAATATGTTCAGTAATTCATATTTCTTTAGAAATGTTGTCTACTTACACACAGGAATAAAATTGGAGAAGGAAAATTAAAAAAAAAAAAAAAAAATCTCTCTCAAAAAGCCTGGTAAACTGCCATGGGATAGAAAAGGAAAACAAAGCATTAGAATGAAACAATTCATTGTGATTATGAAGAAATGTGGAAAAGGTTGATTGCTGACTAGGGAGTATTAAGTGTATCTCTGTAGTGCAGGCACTACCTGATGTGATGTTTGGCTGTGATTGCACTTAAGTGTGATAGATTGGAGCGCAGCCTGAACTGCTTCACTCGGCGTACCTGAAAACTTGGAGACAGATTTGTCAGAGGCATTTTAATTATATTTTACATAATCAAGCAATGCACTTTTTACTGATTTGCCACCCACCGCCCTACTTTGAAACTTCTGAGAAACTTGGAATCTTCTTTTTGCATGTTTGGAACTGATGCTTGTTATTTTCTGAAGGGCATTCTGTCTGTCGTTGCACTTTTTTTCCCTTTAAAAGTTGCAAAGACTGCAAGATGGCAGATTGTCAGGATTTCAAGGAATAGAAAGCACCAAGCCTAGACTCTCTCTCCCCTTGGGACTTAATCTCACAGTGTATTGAAGATACACTGCTTTTGCTAACTTAGTGGTTGATGAGGAAAACCAGACAACTTGAAATTGGGACCTTCAGAAAATCCTTTAGGAGTGAGGAAAATGAACCACTGCTTCAGTGTTCCTTTGCACTGAAATGAATATAAAAATATCCTTTGACTTCACTGAGAGGATCAGCATATGCATTTTGGAATTGTGGCACTTAAATACATACGGTGATGGTAGCAGAGATTTTTTTTTTTTTCCTGAAGTCCTCATTTTGTTTAGGTGGGCAGAATAAAGTCCTGTGAGTATTTTAGTAGTGTGTACCTATTGAAACATTTGAAGTAGTTTAAATTTTGACCAAAGTAATAATGAGATACAGTTCTGAGAAGAATGTTACAACCATTTTCTGCAACTGCATTTTATTGCATGCTGGCAATACTGGAAGAAAGTTGCTTATTGAATCCTTTTATTTGGACCCTACAAGCAATTAAAGGCTTAGAGGCATGCAGGCACGAAATCTACAGTTTGTAAAGATATTTTTCATTTCAGTAATCTGATTTATTTATCCTACCATTATTTGTTACTGTTATTTTTTTGCTTACAACACTATACTTTTTCATTTGCTTATTGTTGTACTGCCTTTTGGGGCAGGTTCATCATTATCTTCTATGTTGTGTGTGTGTGGTTTTGGTAATTTTTTTTTTATTTTTTATTTTTTTAATGAACAGCAATTGTATTTTAGGATGAGCCTAAAGAAGAGATTGTTTTGTTAGCTGATTCCTTGCACACAATATGAAAGGAAGACAACACAAAAAGCCTGCCTGGTGCAGAATTTTGTCCAGGGACAAGAGAGCTTCACAGAGTCAGGTTGTGACCTGGTTTTCATCACAGCAACAGGCAGACATAGAGAAAATACAATTACAGAATGTGCTTTTCTATGAGGTGATAAAGGTGTACAGCCATCTCTGTCAGGTAGTCCTAACCAGGGCTGATCCATCTAAGAATGTCTTTTAAGGTGATACATCTCAGTGCTGCTTCCAGCATAAATCCCTACCAAAATACCTCTTATTTGGCTGTGAATTTGTAGTACTTTATGACAACTCCTGTGGAAAACTAATGGGAATAGTTTTGAAAGCATGATTTAGGGGCAGATCATGGTAGAAGTCTAAATTAAAAAAGAAAGATTTTAGGTTCCTGACTCAGCTGTAGCATCTCTGTTCAGTTAGAGAATTTTTTTGATTGTTTGTGTAATAGTTTCCTTTAGTGTATCTTAACCTGCTACATCTTGTTCATCTTTGCACTAGCATTTACTCATGATACTAGAATAAATATCAAAAAAATGTGAAAATGAAGAGCAAGCCAATAAGGGGATTTTCTGAGCATTTCTGAAAACCCTAAGCCTTCCTCATGTTAGTGTTATATCCACAAAATCCCCTGTTAAGTGCTGTTAAGTCTACATGTAAATGTCACCATTTTGGGCTAGTGTGGTGTCACTGGCTCTCAGCAGAGTTCAGGATGCCTAAGGAGAAGTGATGCTTCTGCAGACTTAATTGAATAAGAAAGTCATGGGGAAAGAAAACTGCAGTCAATAGATTCATGTGTCCCATCTCCTGCAGAGACCGTGTCATCAGAACAAGAATTTAGCTTGAAGTACAAAGATCTAGTTAAAATGTTCTATGGTTTTTAGTTACTGTTTTCTCCCTTGTGAAAAATGAGAAGCAAAAAGGAAAAAAGCCACCAAAACACCAAATTAGTTCCTTGGATTCCTATTGGATTTCTTTAAGGGGGTTTGCAACACTACTTTGTTGCAGGTATGCATGAATTTGTACAAATTCATTACTCTTTTTGTTTATGGCTATGGTAATTTGTTATACATTTGGAAGGCTACCCCAATACAGTGTTGTTAAAGTTAACATACATCTGAGAGTACATTGAAAGGCTTTGCATTGGGAAAAATATCCATCCACAACCTAATTTTGCTATAGGATTTGTATTGATACCCAGAGCTAGTCTGAGGCCTCCAGAAACTTCAGTGGATGAGAAAGCATTGGAGATGAAACTTGAAATTTGTAAACAGATAGTTGAATCTACTTTTATTTTTCCCAGCCTTATCACCCATGTTACTCTGATTTGTAAAATTGCTTTGACATTTGGTGCTTGATTGTCTTTTGGATTCAGTTCAAAGTTGACTTTGTTTTTCAGACCTGGATAGGTTAGGGAAAAGTACTTGAGAACTGGTAAAAGCCTTTAGTGCTTTTAAGAGTCATCTGTAAAACAGTATAATTGCCTCTGTTCTAATGAGATGTAACATGGTGGGGAAGGCAGATGTATCAAAGGAGGAATATTTGCCCAAGTACATGTCCTTTTGAAATCAGCTCCTATTGCATCTTGCTTGCTCCCTTTGATGCTCCTTCGAGAACAGGGAGTAAGAACTGTAGCTGAGTTGGATGCTAGAGCTTGGAGCTGCTGACACAGAGACATGAGAATTGTGACTAAAACCCCTTGAATGTCACTGGACTCTTGTCAGAGACGTGGAGAGCCTTTGTGCTCCAAGCCAGAGAGAGATCTCAGGCAGCTGGCAGACTAAGCAGCGGGTGTACTTGCTGGCATGCTTTTAACATTCTGTTAAGGTTCTGAAAGCTTAGAAAAATGAAATGACTGTATTAATTATGAATGAACAACTGATTCACAAGTAAAACCTGTGCTGGAAGTAACATGGAAATTAGAGTCCAGCTGTTAACCCAGCACTGCCAAGTCCAAACCATGTCCCTAAGAAACACATCCACATGGCTTTTAAATTCCTCTGGGGATGGTGACTCCACCACTTCCCTGGGCAGCCTGTTCTAATGCTTGGTAAACCTTTCAGTGAAGAAATTTTTCCTAATATCTCATGTAAGCCTTCCCACTATTTCTGAGGAAGGCCAGGATGCTCATATTCAGCCAGCTGTCGACCATCACCCCCAGGTCCTTTTTCTCTGGGCAGCTTTCCAGCCACTCTTCCCCAAGTCTGTAGCATTGCCTGGGGTTGTTGTGACCCGATTGCAAGACCTGGCACTTGGCCTTGTTGAACCTCATAGAGTTGGCCTTGGCCCATCAATCCAGATTGTCAAGATCCCTCTGCAGAGCTTTCCTACCCTCAGGCAGATCAATTCTCTCTCTCATCTTGGTGTGAGCTGCACACTTACTGTCACTCAATCCCATCATCTAGATTCTTGATGAAGATACTAAAGAGAACTGGCCCCTAGAGAACACCACCTGTGATCATCTGCCACCTGGATTTGACTCCATTCACCACAAGTATGCTGCTGGTGATTTCCTCACACCTCCAGTGTTGATCCTGCTAGTGGTGAACAAATATTCTTTGAAAACACTGGTTATGTGTAGCATCTGTGTAACCCCCTACAAGAGCAACACCCTAGAAAAAATGTTACATTTAATAATGCTAAGAGAAGAGTGGAGGAATAGCATGGAGTTTACAACTTAAGAGATGGTAGAAACTGCACCAAGTGGTATTTATTGACAGTTTATTGAATAAATAGAAATTCCAGATTTTTCTTAGTATGCCTGCTTAAAATGGAAAAGTAAGCTTGAAAGCTACGTGCTTAATATTTCTGGTTTATTTCCCATTATATTCTCATATTGCTACAAAGGTACTCACCTTTTCAGACAGTATCACTATTCCTTTACTTGAACTCTGTCTGCAGGTGCCAAAGTGAGAAAGGCACTTTGCTGCAAAATTTAATGCTTTCCAGTTAAAACACGTGCTGGAGTGCCTTTTACTATGAATACAGCTTGTGGTTTTGATGGATACTCTTAGCTTTTTGATGGAGGGGGTTGGTAAGAGCATAAGAGAATAGACTATAAAACTGGAGCAGGCTAGGAAGCAGTCTCCAACAGGAAAAACATGTTGTCTGCTTCTTTTATGTTTCTCTTGATAGAACAGAGCATTAGGGAATAAAAAATGCATGAGCAGTGAGAACTTTTTAATTGGAAAAATAAATAAATTAAAGCAACATAATCCAAATAAGGGGATCCAAGACCTCTGAGTTCTTATGAATATATTCTGGCTGCCAACCTGAGGTTTTCAGCTAATCTAAACAAAGTCCTATGACTTTAATTAAAATGTAATAAACTTACATCCCTTAACCTTCTTTATCTGAAGAGGGATTTACTGCTTTACTTACTGTAAAACACTTTCTCTTGAGAGACAAGATAGAGTGGTGGCAGTGTTTTGCAGTTAGAGAATTTACTCTCAACATATGATTTTGTGACCCAGATAACTCCTGGGCATAGCTGTAGCAGAAGCTATCAGAGAAGTGGGGGAGAGTGCCAAAATTGTGCATTACAGGTGCACCAAACTTCAGTTCTCTGTGGTATGGTGGATTGGAAGTTAATTTTCACCTACCTATTGTCCCTTTTGTTTGACAGGAAGGCTATAAACTTTTTAGCATAAAAGAGATCTTCAGCTGGTATACCACATTAGCTGCTGTCAAGCCTGTATTGTTACAGTTATTTAGTTAAGCTGCCAGGAAATGTTTAGGATGCATTCAGCATTATTTGAGGAAAAAAAGTTGCTTTTGAAGAAGACTTTTTAATAGCTAGGGTTCTTCATTGAGTGGCTATTGCATCAGCAGAATGGTAACATGACCAAAAGCTGAGTGATGGTGTGTCTGAGCCCAGTGAAACTTATTTTTTTCATCGTAGATGAATCAGTTGAACTTTTTTTTTTGTATACTATATTATTATTATTATTATTATTATTATTATACTATATTATTAGAACCTAGAAAAGGCCATGAGTATTTATGAAGGTGCTGAAAAAGTTCAATAGAAATGAAATGATAACAATCCATACCCGTGTCTGGCTGTCTTAAATCCTTCAACCACCCCTAGAAGGCAGCAGCCACTTAGAGTCAGTCCAAGTACCTGGGACACTGCTGCAGCAGAGGGGCCTCTTGTGGCTCCTGCTCAGAGCGGACCTGATGTTTGCTTTGGTTTCTTTTTGGAGCTGATCCAGGGCTGGCTGATGTCAGCAACTGAAGAGGAGAAGTCATCCTCTGGGGGTTCAGTTCAGGGTCTTGAATGGGAGGCTGTGGCAGTCACTTGATTTAGAGGGTTGTGTGGAGACAAGAGTTTGGGATCTGCAGAGCCCACCCACTGCTGAATATAGACTTAAGTGTTCATTATTTTTTTTGAATTTGGGACTTGAAGTGCTTTCTGGTGAACTGAAGATGTTGACAGACAGATAACTGCAACAGGGCAGGAATGGTGTGTTATGTTTAGCCATTGGCATCTTGCATTCATTGTCTTTGTATGCTATGGGTGTGTCAGAGCAAGAATGGATAATGCTAGAGGAAATAATCTTAAATCAAGGCTGGCGAGCCTTAAATGACTTCATTATTTCCTAAGGTGGGTGGATAAGTTCATTATCCTATTCTCAAATATTTTTGCGTTGGTCCAATATACACAGTTTTTTGTTTGTTTGATTTGTCTAAATGTCAAATCAATAAGCCCTTAAATTGGGGTGATTTACTTACGAGAGCGTTCGCTGAAAATTTAGCCTGCATAGTTTCAAATATATCTGGATATTTGTTTCCATGGAATTTTTTTCAGCAGAAATCTCCTGTTACTTGGTTCTATTTTCTTTTCATTTGTTGAAGTGCTGATGGGGCTCTTAGGACAAAGAGGTGATCATGGTAATTTGAGAATCAACCAGATAGAGCAAGGATTTTTTTTTCCTTTTAGATTACAGAAACAATTATCTTGCTCTAGCCAGGCAGATTAACCAAAATCCAAAACATAAATGAAGTGTTCCATTTGAAGTGGTTAGCTAAATAATGGAGTTTAGAACTGGAAATCACGTAGGGTAATACAGGAGCTGAATTGAAAAATGGTAGTATAATTTTAGTTAAATACTTCTTATAAAGGCATTGGGCCTTTGCCAAAGAGCAGATGAGAACGGCTCTGAACTACTCAGAAGCTGACTTGAAATCTGAGTACAGCAAATAGTACAGAGTCTTTCCAAATGATCTAAAACCTCATGAGTGCCATGAAGCATGAGAGGATAACTGAGCAAACAGTTGAGACTGATAAAGTCTGTGAAACCAGCCCACAGTTTTTGAAGTGAATTACTACTTGGGGAATCTTTCTTTAGAACAGCAATAACTCCCCAAAGGTAATTACATTTGGAAATCCCATCTTGACAATCCTCAAGTCGACTGTAGGGAGGTGGAGACTGATGCCATTCGTCACTGCCCAAAACCTGACAGTCTCCATCATCGCACCACTCGGTGACAGAGTAAATTGGCAACACTGGAGTTGCAGACAGTGGTGCAGGAGCTTTCATGTTTTTTCCTCGGGTGTGGGGAGCTGGGAACATGTGATGTGCTCAGAGGTGGAAGGTCTCAAGGCTTTGGAAACCGTGTGAGTGTGGCTGCTGTGGCTCTGGGGTGTTAGAAGTGGCAGCAGTGTAGTGTCTCCTTACTTCGTGTCATGCAGAGCCACGTGGTGTATTTGGAGCCTTAGCTGTGTGTGGGAAAGCTCTGTCCAAGCCTTTATGATGTTTGGATGGTCCTGCAGTGTTGCATGGGGATGAAGTGGGCTCAGGACTTGCAGCTGACAGCTGAGTTTCTGGTTCTGTGCTGTGGGGTGAGGGCTGCTCTGCAAATGTGCTGATAGAGAGAATGGTGAAAGCACTCCAGTCTTGTGCTTTAGACAGGTAATTTTGAGAGGTGAGGAGGTATGCCACTGCTACACAGATAAGTGTTCAGTAAGCTGGTGGTTGGTTTTTGGATAATCCCTGTTGCTTCTGGTTTAAGTATTTCAGTGGTAGTAAGAACCATTTTTATGATCTGAATTACCAGTGTGAACGTACATTGAAGAAGCAGTAAGGTGAAAGATGATAGTTTGATCCTCAACATAGGAGCTGAGGTATCATGCAATTACCAGTCCTAAAAAATGTTTTAATATCTCTGACCAGTCAGTAATGAAAGAACTGGCTGTAACTGTGTTACTTAACTGAGCTGCAGTTTTAGTGGCATTCCCTTCAACATACCAAAAGTGAAAGCAAATGACTAGCACCCTGCCAAGTAGTTCAGCTCAGGAAGACTTCTTCAGCCTTAGGTGAATCTTTGTCACACCAGCCACTTACCTTAAACTCAACTGAAAGATATTCTGACCATTCTCCCCGGGGTGAAATCCTGGCCTCAGTGAAGGTTGCAGTGAAACTCTCATTGACTTCAGCTGAGTCACACTTTCACCTCCCCAGGATGTCAGATGTTGTGAGAAAGGAGCTCCAAACTTGAGTGCTGTCCCTGGAGAGTGCTTTTCTGTCTGCCTGCCTGGCAGTTTCCATCAAAACTTAATTTAAAAACCAATATAATGGCTTGCTCTATGTTTACTGTATGTTTCATACATCTCAGTCATGGCCAGTTAGTTATTATAGAAAGAGTGCAATGTTGTCTTGCAAACCACCGAGGCTCAAACGGGCATTTGAAAAATACCATGGGAATATGGAGAGGTGGGTTATCCAATGAACCTGTGGGACTGAGGACCAAGGAATCAATCTGCCCTCTGTGGTCCTATAGAGACAGCTGCTAATGGTGTGGAGTGGCAGCTCTGGGAGGTCTCAGCACCATCTCACAGTACTTAAGAAAGCATTAATGGGAGGGCTTTGGATGGAAGGTGGTAGCTAAAGCAGGGTGCTAACAAGCAAAGCCTGTGGTCCTCAGCCTGCAGTTGCCTTCAGTCACAAAAGGTAATTGGCTTCTGGAATATGAATGAGATTATTTTGTGATTATACACAAATCATTTAGTGATGACATGTGCCCCTGTTAATGAGACAGTCCTGTGACAAGTTACACTGGGAGGCAATTAACTTCTCAGCAGATGAATCTTTTGGGGGGGGGTGTGTGGAAAGAAGCTGTTTCGTACAAAGGTTGCTAGTGGCTGGCTTCCTTTTAAATTAATTTTTTTGTAGCAGTGTAAAAAGGAGTTGAAATCAAAAGCCTGATTCTTCTTGCTGTCACACCAGTTTTGTTGCACTAGGTAAAGTGGCTTCTGGGGTTGAGAGTAGCATGAGACAGAAAAGAGGAAGGCTGCATGTATTTTGTGAAGAAGAGCTGGTTCTAAGCTGTGAGTTTACTGTGCTGTGAGTTACTGAAAATCCTGTATTTCTGTTTGAAAAACATATGGATAGTGTGTGTGCAGTGAAGTGCAAAGTGCTCTGGGTACATTTACATGTAAGATACCATTGCCCTCCTTCTCGTCATGATTTTTTTTTCCACAACTCTTGAAAATCTGGAGCAAATGGCCAAATTTCTATTTCTGCCTTGAGTTTGACTCATACTATTTTCTGTGTTTCTTGTGTTTTCAGGAGTGCTGTGTTTGTTACATGGAGATAAACACTGCAGCCCTGTAGATAGGCTGTTAGCCTAGGGCTTAGCCACTCTTAAGACTGTTATCATCAGGAACCAATTATATCTCTCTTGTCATTTGCAAAGTAAAGTTAATAATACTGACCTTGTCTGTAAAGGTGTTTGAATTCACCTCCAGCTTACCAGGTGAAAGACCATGCATGTGTAGTACTCTGAGACAGACAGATTTCTGCTCCTCACATGGCTGATGTCATTTAGTGAGTGCAGTTCTGTACTTTGAATCAGTAACAACGGTTGGTTTTAGTTTAATGTCAAGTTATACTGTTAAATTTTGTCGATAACTCTGCAGAAAACTGAAAAGCCTAATGTGTTGTGTAAAGATAACCCCACATGGGCAGATAGTATCTCTGTGAATTTACCTTTATGCAGGTGGTGTGTGAAGAATAACACCTCAAACCTGACATTAAAATGTACTTTCTAATAATCTTTGTTTGCATTTGCTTAAATTTCTCCTCTTAGAGTGTCTTGGAAGTTAGTTTGCATTTCTCTTGAATGAAAGAAAAGATTTGTTATTGCATTTTCTTTTAGATATATTTTTATTTTAAAGCTTATGTTTGTAGTTGAGATATTAAATTGAGAAGTAGATCATATTCATTTTATCTCCCTGATTAGGAAAATAATTGAAATTTTTTGGGTGTCAGTTTGAAGTGATCTTAAAAACTGAGCATGTGCTCTTGAGTCTTTTACCTAATATATACTATTACTGGGCAGCTCCTATTTTTTCTCCCAGAGCTTAACAATAACTTTTGATTAAATAGTTGGCAGTTACAATTGTATATTCAAAATTTAATAACAAAAGGCTTCCCTCAAAACCTGAGATTTTAATCTAAATTGCTTTCCTCTCTTAAGAGATTGTGAACTCCTATGCTATAGCAGAGGGAGATAGCACAAAAAAAAATAATCAGAATTTCCCTGGGGAATATTATTTTTCTGAAACAGAACACTGGAAACTGAATGAATAATTCAGCTCAAGTTGTTCCAGAACTGAATGCATGTCAAATAATGCATCTGATCTGTAAACACTATCAAGAAAATCCAATCATGTTGGCACTGACACATTTTCATTGGGAAGCATATAGAAAACAGGTTGAAAGAGAAAAATGTAATGATATCCTTGTATTCCTTTTACAAAATCAGTTCTTAATCTCTTCAGAAGAATAGATAAAATACCAAATGCCAATATTGTATCTTAAAGCTAAGGACTGATCTAATCATCAGTTTCTTTACATAGTTGGGGTTCAGAAAACATGAAACTTTTGGAAGCAGATGATTATTTTTTTTTTTTAAATGTGCTGTGTGATGAAGCCTGACATTGTCTTTGTGCAGATGTACAGAGTTTTTGCAGCCTCAGCTGGAGGTAGTAACAATGATCAAGGTAGTCAACACCTCTCTATTAGTTTAGGAGAGACTGGTGCAAAACATGGGGAGGAACCATCCTCTGTAGTACAGAAGTTGTGAGTGCTACCTCCAAGGCTCTGCCATGAACAGGATGATATTTTTTGTGTCTTTTCCACTCCCTTTTGTTGACTGAGAGGACCTGAGGATCCAGATGGAAGTATAGAGGGTAGTGAATGGGTGCAAGAGAAGGTCAGTTTTGAGGATCAGGTTTTGAATTGCAAAAATCTGGTTTGATAATCCATCCTGATGCCAGCAGGGGCTCCTGTGTAGTCACTGGAGGGGCCTTCAGAGAAGGATTCATTTACTCTAAGATGAATCACACATCTTAGAAACATTTATCTCTATTTGTTAAATAAACATGTCTAGAGGACTAGCTCCACTGTAGGTCTAAACTTCTAAGGCCACCTAAATTTGGGTGCAATAAATTCAACACCTGATCACTAAATGAACATTCAGAGCTTCATGAGAGTGTGGCAGCCATATCAGGAACAAAAAAATCCTCTTCTTGGCTTAATAAGGATGGAGAGATGAGGCTCCTAATGTGTCTCAGCCACAGAAATGTTTAGATGGCAACTATTTGTTTCTGAATTGAATTGTTAATAAAAGAAGTATTTCTAGTTCATATCTAGCCCACAAATTTGAGAAAGAGTGGTCCCATTTTTAAAAGCTTATTCATGTTTTAGACCTGAAAGAATTTGGAACTGTCATGATTTGGTATTCTGCTTTGTAGTAACTGTTGAAGTTATAGCTTGTTTGATTGTTCAAAATTTTAGGAAGATGCATCTTCTGAACACTCCATGTTGGCTGATGTATTCTAATGCAAACAGACACAAATTTTATTTCTATGTTCTGATAAATATTTCAGCTATTTCTAAAATGCTTCTGGCATGGCAAATGTTGTATGGATGAAGTAGAGCTGCATCTCCACGGAAGTTGAATCAGTCTTCAAGTATTAACTTATGTTTTTTTTAAAGTTGCATGTAAGAAATATTTTTTCACTGCAAGACACGTTCCACGTCATATTTTTTTCCAGATGGAAAACCCCCAAACTTTAGTCATGCCCAGTCTAGTGGCTTAAATCAGAGGCAGTGTCCCTCCCTGGCTCAGTCTTTGTGATCCTGGCTGATCAGTGTTTCTGAATTTCAGTTTATTTTGCCAGAACATTGTGAAGGTGACAAAAGAATTTTAGTTTGCATGCATGGAAGGGACCTGTCTCCTTGCTCAACAGAGCTTGATTTCTAGAGAGGGTCTTTCTCTATGCAGAGAAAGCTCTGTGTGTGTGTATTTGCATGCAAATATTTTAGATACCCTTCCTTTCAGGAATCCACTGATTATCTTATAGATTTTCTGTTTTCTGTATTTTGTATTCACTTTCTCACAGACACCTCCTTGGAATGTGTCCTTGAAAAAGGTGTTTCTGAGGATTGCATAAGAATACTTAATAAAACAAAGTGTGCAGCTAGGGTAGAGGTATAAGTACAAAACACAAGGCTATCATGAGTCTCTGTCAATTAACAGGTGTTTTTCTTACTACATTTAGTTAAATGGATCCGTGGCTGCTGAATGTATTCTGAGCATGAACGTTTCAAGAAAGAGGAATTGGGTCACAGTTTTACTACTAAGTTGATAGCTTAGCTCTTTGAAATACATGAACATAAAGTAGGGAAAAATCAAGCTTTGTCTTGGCAAGTGAATGCAGTAATTATAAATCTGAAAGTCTGAAGCATGGAGTAGAGCTTCCATTAACCTGGAGACCTGGGTCTCCTCATGCTGGAGGGGCTGAGGAGCCTACAGTAATTTTAGAAACCACAGTTCCCTGGGGTCCTCTTTCTAAGCATTTCTTTTGTCAAGTGTGTTGAGCATTTCTCTGTGTGGGTGCCAAAGCCAAATGTTTTGGCAACAGATCTCCAAGGAGCTCTAGACCAGCACTTCATAAACTAGAAATGTAGTGGATATAATTTAGCTATTCATGTGCCAAATACAAAGTATTTGTCAAGTGTGGAGAAAGCCACAGAAGGTGACACACCTCAGCCCAGAAAATCAGGCAAGGAAATGAGAATGATGTCTTAATGGGGCTGTAAAAAAGAAGGATCCTTCTGAGTCTATTCAGCAACAGTAGTTTTTCTGCTTGAAAATCACCTCTTCGAAAAGAAAACCTATACAGGAAAAGGAGTGGAACAAGGGCTTTTCCCACTTCACAAGCAATAGTTATAACAGAATTTCACCTTTAAGCACTAACTTTTGGCGTTATGCATTAAAATGTTTGTGCTTTATGGGTTTGTTTCAGTGCACTGAAAAATCACCTGAACAACCAGTAACATCTGAGAGATTTGTAAGTGGGTAATCCTAATGTGTAGGTGAAAACCTGTGCCCAATTACTTAGTGTTGTTGAACTGGTCTGTTGCTTTATTTTAAACATTGGGATTTTATCTCTTAGCAGAAATTAAATTCTTTATGGAATATTGACTAATCTTTTTAAGAGATGATTTTTTTTTTTCCGGTGAGGACATTATTAACCCAAGTTAGGAATAAAAATGTGTTACATGTCCAAAGAGAAACTGCTAATGTCAGAGTGTAATTCAGTGATTTGTTTTCTCAAGGAGCGTGCCAATTCTTTGTTCTTCATTTGCCCTTTTGCAGCAGTTTTGCATTTGAGTAGATTTTTTTATTTTGCACGAGTAATACTTTTCAAATTCTGATGGAAAATAGTGCATGTGAAACTCCTATAATTCTCAAAACGTGGCTTAAAAGAATGTAATCTTCTTTTATTGTTTGAACAGGTAAAACAGGTCAGCATTATAATTATATAAATAGTAAGAAGTGATTAACTAAAAGAAATTTCCTGTAGTTTTGAATGTATACTGTTGATGCAATGTGATGAATTAGGACCAATAGTTATAATAAGCTTGAGCAATAAAATCATGAGTATTAAAAGAAGTCTTCAATTTAGGTTTGAGATTGCTGTTTTGCCATTTTAGGGAAACAGTGCTTGCCTCTAGTTTCTTAGATTGCTTCCATTTTGTTTCAAAAATGGTTTCCTTCTTTCCTGAGTCAGCAAAAGTGAGTGACATATATGACTCTTAACACTTTGACATAAGAAACTTCATAGAGTTTCCTTAAAGTTCTTTAATAATGTGAGATTATTCTGGGTGTCTGCAAATATATAAATTTTTCAATAATGTGGCAACTTACAACACGAAAATCAATTATTACACTTGGTCATTTGTGCTAGAAACAGTTGCAGTGTAAATGGGAAGATAACTGAGCAATGGGTTGTGTGTACTGGTTTGTATTTTTCTTTGGTGTTCATTTTTCATATTAATTTTAAAGAAATTGCTTTGAAGTGGCAACACACAGAAGCAGCCAGGTCCACTGAATCCAGTAACAGAAGTAAACAGTGGATAAAATGAAAGGTCTGGGTGCCAGGGATAAATAACAGAAATGCAGAGACTAAAAGTCTGTGGGAGTAGAGGTAGAATAAAGTTTCCTTGTGAAGTCTGTTAAAAATTGCACAGTCTGTAAAACCCCAAAGGGTTGTTTCTCTGGTTGAATCTTGTTTGTAATCGCACTTTCTCTTCTCAACTGGTTGTTAGAAGCTCCCCTAGGCTAGGATGGTTCCATTTTATTGTTTTCCCTACCATGGTGTGTTCTGGCATGGTGTTCCTTCAGCACAGTGCTGTGCAGTTGCACAAGGGGAGTTTCAATTTTATAAATCCTCATATGTTGGTGATTTGGACGCTGCTTTTTCCTGTTTGGTTTTTTACTTGCTTTTAAAGTTGTATTATACCTTCAAAACTCTAAGTGATATTGTGTTTAATGAATTTTATTTATTTATTTCGTTCTGCTTTCCATCTTTTATTGTTAATGGGTTTTCAGTAACAACTTTTCAGAGGAAAAAGAGAATTCAAGTAATGACAATGTATTCCCTCCACAGGATTTATGAACGCATCATTGATCCCCCAGAAACTAATTTGACACCTGAAAGCAATTTATGGCTTGGCCAGAGAAACAGGAAACACGGTTTCTTTAAGGTAAGCAGATATGAAATGGCTCATGAAGGAGGAAATTAATAACCAGTTAACAAGGTACTTCTGACTGGTTGTCTTGCACTGAAATCTGATTTGTATGAATTTTAGGAGAAACTGTTCTCTTGGGATCTGAGGCAGGTCCAACACTTAAAAAGCATCTCTCCCTGCAAGGTAGAGTGTTGCAGTCACTGCAGCACCCAGTATTTGAGGGTTCCATTTCCTTTCCTTGTAGGTCTCACCTGCACACTGTGCTCTGCCTTAATGCTCCTGAAGAAAGAAAGAGACTGTGTAGGCAGCATCAGAGACAAGAACAGACTTTAATCTTTAAATCTTTCCAAAATAACAGCTTTGCTGTGGTCTCTGCCAGAGACTGGTGGTCTTAATAACTCTTGGAGGTCATTTGCTCTTTTAGTTTGTGTGCAGGATACCCTGACCCTGCTGCTGTTTGCCTTAGGTGGCTCTATTTTACCTCTTTCAGCGTTGACTTTTGGAGCAGAGCAGTCTTCTGGCCTGAGATCCTTCCTGCTTTGGCAGATACAAGTTATATGCAGTGTGTTTGCCTTGCTGCTAAACTGTAGATTTTTTTCTTCATGGAGTTAGCTTCACTTCTATTTATCTCAACTAAGTGTGTAGCTGTGTTTCTTGGAAGAGGCTGAGCAGGGGGTCAGTGTTTTTTTTTAGTTTTTTTGTTTTTTAGTTATCTTCTTTGTCCTTCAGAGCTTCCAAACAGCCCCAGCTGAAAGGCTGGCTCGCTGGAAGGACTTGGGATGCTCCTACCTTCTATCTGGAAAGCCTGTCTTTTTCCATTTGTGAGGTTTCCCATAATGCCATCACTGAGTAGATGAGTACAGGCATGAGGTACTTTGCAGAGGAAAAAGTGGATTCAAGTAATGGTAGTAGATTTCAGGTTTGATTAATGGCAATATATTTCCAAAACTGCAAAGGACAGAAAAACAACCTAGAACTTAAAAAGCCCTCTCCTGTGTGTCTTCTTTTGGCCTCTGATGAGGCTGTATGATTTTCTGGTTGAGGGTGAATTGTTTTACCAAGAAACAAACAAAATATGCCAAAAAAAAAAAAAAAAAAAAAACCCCTGAAAATTGATTCTTTTGCTTTATAAGCAAGCTACAGAGAAGTTTGATAGTGTTTTCCAGTGTTGGATAATAAGGCAAGGTGCAAGTGTTTATCAGTGATAGAGCCTCTGGTGCAGTGATAGGCCAGCTTCCCTACCCTTGATATTGGCATGGATTTGTTGCCAAGGTGATTTACCACCCACTCACTTTCCCTTTGAAGCTGTCAGTTCTTAAGACAATTTTACAAGTTACTGTTTTCCTGAGGACCTCTCCTCAAAGCCCCCAGATTTCAACAAGCCAGGACAATTATTTTATGCTAAAATTATTTAAGGATACCAACCAACAATTCTAATTGTGAAAGACTTGAAGCTGAAGTGATGGTCCCACAGTTTCTCTGAACCTAGAGTACATTTCATCCTCCAGCAGCTGAGCTGTCACTGTGAAGTGAAATTGATAGTATTATTTTATTCTACAGCTGTTGTTTTTTTTACCTCAGCTGCTTCCCATAATTCCACAGATGGTAAGCATATGTTTATAGCTACATAGGAAAAAAAAAGGAGTTATACTGGATTTGCCCATTTTAAATTCTTATTTTATGCAGACAGTCAGAGCCTCAGAACTCTGGGATATTAGATGTTTGCAAATTAATATTTCTATGCATTAACACTTTGGAAACAGCAGGGTAGCTAATGATATGCTAATGAGCTGACAGTTTTTATTGATCATAATGAAAGCTGACAAGTGCCTTACTTTCCTTTATGCGTGCTTGAATATTTTACTCACTTTCTTCAGGGCAGATATATAATTGGTTGTATTTTTTTAATCCTGCTTGAGAGTTTCAGAAATCTTTTTTTTTTTTAATGTTACTCATTGCAAAAACTTGGGATTTTGCCAAGTTTGTAAAGAGTGCACATCTCTTTCCATATATTTACATGCTCAGCAGGGTTTCCCTTTCTTTTTCAAAGAATTTGTTTCACTGTTTCAGCATATAAAAAAAATAGATATATTTTCCTTAATGTAAACAGAGATCTGGAGGGAAATAAGAGTGTTAAAAAAGAATTAGCATTTTTGTATGTGTGTTGGAGCCATGATAATATGTGTAACGAAAAGCACTGGATAATGTTCTATCATGTTTACTGTTCCAAAAATTCTCTTTTTTTCTGCGAGAGTTAATTATTTGTTGCATCTCTCCATGGGCTGTATTCTCTTGCCTATTTTATATTGCAGTTCTTTAGTATATTAGAATAGTGAGGGGAGGATATGATAATCATAAGTCACTGTGGTCAGTTGTTGATGTTTTCCTTAATTATGCTTTTGTTCTGCACCCTTACAGTGATTATCCCACAAGTAGCCCTGCTATGTCTGTGGTCTTGCTGGGGAGTGAAGTGCTCTATGGCATAGCCAAGGGAGCTGAAGTCTTGCCTCTTACAATTAATATCTCTTACTTGTAATTTACCTGCTGTGATTAAGCATTTAGAGTTCAGACAAGACAGAATGGTTTTAGCACATCAGCGGCGTGAGGAAATGTGGAGCATGCTCAAGCTGGCTTTGTTTGCTTTGAAGAGAAACTCATGAGAAAAAGTTTCTTTCTAAAAAGAGAAACTCCTTTGAAAAATACATGCTGCCCCTTCAGATTTCTTTGTGTGTCCCAAAAGCAAGATGTGTTTTAGGGATAAAGATTACTATTCAAGTTAGGAAACCAAAGTGCAAGTGAAAGGAGGAAGAGGTGGGTACCAGATATCCAGGGAACCCTCAATCGAGTGTGAATCTGATGCTGTCAGGATCAGAATTATCTGCAAAATTCATTTTACCTCTGGGGAGAATCCTTCTCCCTAGGGCTCCCTCCAAAGAGCTGCTGCAGAAATGAGCTTATTAATGCATTGCTGACTAGGTGATTCCTATCAAAAGACAGTCATTTTCCTATCTGCTATGGGCTCTATTGATCCTGGAGCTGGTATAGACCTTGTTGGCATTTTTACTGCACAGCAAAATAAGTTTATTTGGAGTCATTTTGATCTGAGTTGTAGAAACTAAGGTGTGGTAAAGTGTGGCATGGAGAACTTGAAGCTCCTGTCAAGGGGCATGGCTGCCCTGTCCAGTGCTGGCCCGTGGTGCCCAGCATTGCCCAGGCACAGGGTTTAAGGCCCACCTACTGGTGTCTCCATCCAGAGCCTTTCAGCAGCCCTGGCCAATGCAAGCTCTGTGGCCTTATACCTGTCTTTGGGAGAAGAAAGTTTAAAGAGCGTGAGAGGCAATGAAGGAAATGAAAACACAGAAGTGGAGAGCTCCTGGGATATATGTGAGCCTTTTCACCCAATGTAGGAGTCCTCTGTTTAACAGAGATGTGAAAAGTACAAGAAACAGGGCTTTTGTATTACATACTCATGGGATGGCCTTAGTATTTAGGGCTGCAGGTCTGAATTTAATCTTGTAGCTGGTAATCTCTTCACAGATGAAGGTTTTTCAAGCTAATGAGTCCTGATACTGATCTGAAGTTCTGGTTGTAAGCAGCTGAATGCTTTAGTGATAACATAAAGGTGGTATCTGCTTGAGAAAGGCAAAACCAGGAGGATTGACCACTGACATCTCCTTGTCAAAACCAAATCCTACTGTTCTTTCACAAAATATGTGTTGAAGAGCTCCACCCTGTGCTGTAGTGAACCAGAGCCCTTGGCTTTCCCTGGGAAGCTGTGCATGCCTAATTCTTCTTCTGCCTGTGGCTGCAGAAAGCAACCTAAACTTAATGCTGAAGGATAAATAGTCCAGGCTCATATGTGGTACAGTAATTATGGCTATAATAAGTGTTTGCCTATAATGAAGTCTATTAAAATAATATATCAGCGAAATTTTCTGCACTTTGAAGGTTCAGTTATATATTTGGTCATATTCATTCTGTTTCAGAGAGTTTCTAGACTTAGAAGGCATCTATGTTTGTGAATTTAAGTTCGTACATTTTTCCATGGTAACATGCTTACATGTAGCCAGAAATTAAGAAACAAAATCCAATTGCATTGTCTCATCAGGTTATATTTAAATGTCAGTCTGTCCAAGAGACAATTAAGTGATGTGGCTCTGATGCAACAGTCATGCCTGACGTTTAATATGAACTTTTAATAAAAAGGCTGAGGAAAACAGCTTCCCTCTGAATGATGCCTTGTTAGCTGTGCAATATGGTCTGGTGAAACTTTGAAATCTCATTTACTCCTGGTTAAGCTTTTCACTGAGGAGGCTTAGGCACTGAAGTATATTTTATGCCTTGTGTTCTAATTTCTCACTGATGACTGCTAGCTGAAAGTATATAAAATGGCTTTCAGGATGTTCCTTTTCTAGTGACAGTATTACTTGTCATTATAGTGATGGTTTCATTATTCTTATAGATGAAAAGGTTAATAAATGTATATACCTTTACAAGAAAGACAGTGTGATCTGATTATGTCTATGAGTGTTTTCAGCTAATATTTGATGAGGAGACAGTAAGCAGGAAATGGTGCTTGCTGATTACCCTCTGCTTCATCTCTCCTGTCCTGCTCAGTTCAGTTTCTGGGTTCCATACAACCTGTACTAGCTGGCTCTGATCCTGGAGTCCTGATTTCTGCCAGTTCTGTGTAGGGACTATATTTCCATCTGTCTGTGTTAGAGGATATAATTCTAAGTGATTACACGAATTGTCTGTTGAGATGCAAAGGTAGTGGCTAAGCTAAACCATACAGTTGAAGTGTGTACTTTTACCTCCTGCATTATATACTTCTCTTTTCATAATACTTGATTCCACAGTCTTATTTGGCTAAATCACTGAAGAATGGTGCTGTGTTTTATTTTTGTCTTTTGGAAAAGTGTGTCATAGGCTTGAATAATGGATAATATTTCACTGTTTTTTTCACTAGTCTCATCCCATTTTAATACATTTAAGCAGCTTATATATGGTGATTGCAAAAGACAAAGTAGACTTATTTCTGTGTTTTATGAAAATTAATATCCAAACACAAAGAAAGAGAGGAGGAGTCATATTTTCTCCATCTTCAGTTATTGTCCTCACAAGAAGAGTCAGCTGGTCAATATTTTGTACCCACTTAAGAAGTGACTTTTGAATCAGCTTGTATAGTTCTAAGTGAATGCTTGTAATCTGTATTACCAGTTTTCTCTTCTTTTACAAAGGGTGTTATTCAAGATGTGAAAGTCATCTTTATACCTAATGGATATATAACCCAGTGTCCTAATCTGAATCGCAGTAAGTAGACATTTCTTTATTCTCTTTATTTTATATTTTCCATAGAAATTATTTCTTTGTTTTAAAAATAATATTCTCAGGTTTGTCACTTTTGCATGTGCTGACTTTCAGAAAGCAAAATTTCTCTGTAAACAAGTTGCATTTTGTGTTCAGATAACCACTAGTAGATCAGACGATTTATTTATGGGTTATTGTGTCTTTCTTTCCCTTCCTTTCCTTTTATTTCTACTCTTCCCTTATTGAGCATGCCCGACCTGCAGTGATTTTTTAAGTCTGGTGCAAGGAATCATGGATTTGCAAGAACTCCTGGCAAAAATGACTGCAAAAGTAGGTACCTAAGCTTCTTTGTCAATTGTCCATTTACTTCTCTGTTAAGACCAACGTGAAAGTGTTTATTCCTTTTGTGTTTTTTCTTGACGTTCATGGTAGACCCATTTTTTTTTTTTTCTCTTCCTGCCAGTAGCCCTGTCTGCAGTGGACTTATAGATGTAGCTTCATGGATATCACTTAAGCCTTGTTAAGCTTCTGTTGTCTGCCTTATTATTTGTAAGGTGGTGACAAAATGCCCAGGGTCTTATTTTTGTGAGAAGCCTTGGCATGGTTTCCCTTTTCATGCTGATGGATAAATGCAACGATAAAGGAGTGAAATCCCTCAACAATTTCCTCACTGTGTGGTGCTGTCAGAGGGTGCATGTTTCCCTGTGGGAAGTCCTGTGAAGTCCTCAGGACTGCTGTAGTGTCCTTCCTGGGAACTGAAATGAGGCCCCAAAATGGTAATGCCTGGGAAGCTGCTGGCTGTGCTGATCTTGATGTTTTTTACAGTGTAAAAGTGCAGTTCCAGGTGGGGTGTTGTTTTTTTTTCTTTTTCTGTTTGATTTTGAGTAGGATGAATGGGAAGCTACAGTGGTTTCTTTGTTTGGGGTTTTTCCTTATGCTTTGCACTCACAACACACAGTCAAATTCTGTGTTAGCCAAGGCTGTGGTGAAGTTTTGGGGCAGGAAGCTGTGCTCTAGTGGTGACTGAAGCCCTGGTGTCTGTTACAGGGCAGTCCGTGGACATATTTTGAGGTTAATGCTGGTGAAAATTTGGTCTGTGGTAAAAGGCACTTAATTGTCTCATCTGAAAAAGCCCTTGCATGCTAATTACTTAGAGATTTTTGTGCACCTACAACCTAGGTGTAGATGTCTTTAATTTCAGTTACTAAATATGAATATTGAAAAAAGGATTTGCTTGCTAGTGCTAGAAAACATTATAATTCCTACTTGTTGCCTTTGAGTGTTCTTTTCCTTCCTAATAGGAAAGGGGAAATTTTATTTTTTAGAAAGTGTGCAAGTAGTAGTGACAATCCCATTACTCAGCTGACGTGCTTTGGACAGGCTGAGTCTGAATGCAAAACGTGAAGCTTTTAGTTCAGTTTGCTGCTTGTTCCGTGAAAGGGAGGCAATTATTTTGAGCCCTGCTGGTGGTATGAGCAAGTTCCAATTATGTGCTGTACTGAGCAACTTGCTCTCTCTTCTGTTTATTATATTTTTTGCTTGCTTAGTGCTTTATAAGGGGGAGCAAATAACAGAGTATTCATACTGCAAAGGCTGCGTGCTTCCATGAAGTGGTGCTGGGATAATCTTTCATGGAGAGCTCCTTTTCTTTTACAGCAATGCACTGACTCATTCATTGCAGTTGTTACTGAAGTATCTTTGTCCAGCAAAAGCCTGGGATTTTTTTGGACTCTGCTTAAATAAAATGCTTTCTTTCCCTTCCAAATCTCACTTGCTATTATAAGGTCAAGACTACTAAAAGTTGGAAAAGGTTAGTCTGTGTGTTGCTTAACAATGATGAGATGGGGATGATTAGGAAAAGTCAGTCTACAAGTCTTCAGGATTTTTGATTTTTTATCAGGTTGATGAGCAATTAAGAGCTAAAAAACCCCCAACATCAAACTAAAAACAAAAAATTAAAAAAACCCAAACAACAATGGTCGTTTGTGTACTTTTGGTACCACCTGGACATTTATGAGGGGATCTTAGTGGGGTTTGTCACAATACAAGACAGTTGCATGAGTTGAACTGTTAGCATGGATAGTTCCATCAAAATCCAAGGAGCAGTGTTAGTTTATACCTGCAGACATCTTGGTCAGTGTTTCAGAAGTTGTAGTCAAACTTGGTTTGGCTAAAAATAAGATTACAGCTTTCTTATATTTGCTTTTTTAAAATAATGTGTTTGAATTGCAGAAATCTCATCAAGTTACTTTCATTTGTAGTTAAATTATGCAGAAACAAGACTGAGTCAATTGGAAGACTGTCATTGTGAGAAGACTTGTCAAGTAAATGGATTGATCTATAGAGACAAAGACTCATGGGTTGAAGACGATCACTGCAGGAACTGCACATGCAAAGTAAGAATTTCTAAAGAGTTTGAGTAGGATTTAATTAAAATGTGGAAGTGGTCCTTGAATACATAATGTTAACTATGAGAATTGTGTTTTTAGTATGCATCTAGTGACTGTATGAACAATAGGGAGGGTAAAGGTAAAATAAACAAAAATTTGACATTGCTTTTGTGCAAACTTCATAAATAAAATCTGCTTTCCCTTCACAACACTCTCTTATTTGTTCTAATATCTGCGAGGACTTTACAGTCTTGGGGTGAAAGCGTGGCATTGTCTGTGTTTGGAATTGTTTTCACTGCAGTAGTTTTTTAAGAAAAGAAAGAATTATCTTAATAATATTCATAGACGCTTAGTTGTATCTCGCATGGTAACAACATGCAGATTCTGTTTTGTGTGTTCAGTGCTCTAAAAAACTGAGGGACAGAAGAGAATTAGTATGTAAATCTTGTCTCGTTGAAATTATTTGATAAATATCTGAAAAGAATCTTTACTCAAGAAAATAGCAAACTGATTGTTAAAAACCTCCAAGATGTTTGGCACAGCCTCCAGAAAGTGGTGCTTATGTTCTTATAAAGATGAGCTTATGTTTTCCACTTAAAGCTCTTTGCTCAGGAAAAGTGGAGGAAAACCAATAATATGTATGAAAATGTAGGGGCAACCAGGTGAACACAACCAGGTGCTGCCAGTCAGGAGGAGGAAGGCCTGAGCTCCTGTTCAGCCCACCTGTGCCCAGTTAGGGCTGGCCCCAGCTGCCCATGAGCAGAACTGGGGGACCAATAAAATAAGGCCTCTTATTGGCCAATAAGGCCTTTCATTGGTCAGCCCTAACTGGGCACAGGTGGGCTTAATGGGAGCTCATACCCTCCTCCTTCTAACCGGCAACACCTGATTGTGTTCACTTGTTGCCTCTACATCCAAATGGGATGGTTCACCTTGAGATCCCTTTTTGATTCAGGTTTATAGTTGGATAGGATTAAGCTTGTGTATTACAGAGCCATGCTTCAGCAACAGTGCTGTTTTCCTTTACTGAAATTGTCTGCCTTTTGTGTTTTTATAAAATACTCACTAATTACAACGGTGTAGTTGAATTTTGTCTTAAAAACCTTTCCTTAGAGTGGGGTTGTGGAATGCCGACGGATATCCTGTCCCCCTCTCGAATGTCCTCCTGATGCTCTTCCAGTGCATGTGGAAAACCAGTGTTGCAAAGTATGCAAGGGTAAGTACACTACATGGACCTTTCAGTTTCACCCTCTATTTCAGCAGAATAAACCTGTCCTGAAAGCAGGTGCAATTTATAAAGACTTCCATAGGTCCTGGTAATTCTGGTAACATGAGTCACAGAGGGGAAAGTTGGTTTAGGAAGAAAATAAGTAACTACTGAGAAGTGAATAAGCATTACAAATCCCTAAGATTTTCTTTTTTTGCCTACTGCCAGTGTAAAATTATTTATCTACTTGTTTGGATTGGGGAAGCTTTTATTTCTTTCAGTTTGTGTCTCCCATTGATGCTGAGAAACATCAAGCCTATGGACTGAACTGGCTGTAGTGAATAGTAATAAACTGAGCTGTTCTCTTTTTGCCTGTCTTTTATTTTGAGTTTGAAAGCTGTCCAAAATAAACATGACAGAATTTCAGACCTTGGGTTAATATCAGTGTATGGAGTAAGAGTTTGTCGTAATTAATTTCAAAATAAATTAGTTAGAAGAAATAAAAGCAGATTTTGTCATTGCTGTAATTTTGAGATTTCATTCCTTCTTCTGGAAATGAGAGCTCTAAGTAACATTCCTGGAAGGAATATTCATTATTTGTTTCCTTAATGGTAGTACAAGGGTCAAAGGCAATTTATTTGCAGAAATTTTATCTTAACACTGATGCCAGTCTTCCCTTAAGAAGCACAAATTATCTGTTTTTCCCCTCCCCTTTATTCTTTAAGACAGAGATGTTGAATTATTTTCAGATTTATTAGAAAAATAACTCTGTTTATAGCACTGTGTCACCTTTCTTCATTAGTCCCATGCACAAATGTCCTTTAGCTGTGATCTCCTTGCTCTTGTTTACTTCTGTAATCTCATTTCTTTCAGCTCTATGTAGTCATGACTATTCTGCTGTTTATGATTAGAATACTTGGGTGGTAAAGTGGCCAATATTTTTGTCTCAAAATATTTTTATTTGTAAAGTTGGGAATCTAGAAAGCTGGTTTATGAAACTAGAGGCTTCTCTTGACATGTCTTTGCTGACGTGTGTGCGGGCAGTGGTCAAAAGCTGACAGGAAGGAACTGCAAGGCACAAAATTGTAGATTCAGCGTATATCCCCACGAGTAAACTGTGTTCCTGTTATTTGTAATGGAAGATGAACAATCAAACTTGCCTTTTGTCAGTGATTGGCACAAACTTGACTCGTTATTCTGACAAGAACTCAGCACGTCAGTCAATGGGAAGAGATGTATGGAAGTTGATTGAAATTGACTGGAAATGCCAGCTCCTTGACAAGAATGATGTGCTAGGGCCACAGCCAGTCACTTTTGGGTAGATAGGAGTAATTGCTGAAGCTTTCTGAAGAGCTTCACCACAGGTGCTAATTTCTCTGTGCTTTTCCTATTTAGCTCTGATAGAATCATCAGTTATAATTTGCTGTCTCTAGGAATTATTGAATGGCTGGATTATTGAACAGTTTCCTGTCTTAGCTGAGCGTTAAGGACAAAGTAGCTCTAGTGTCTGATATGTTAAGGGTTTTAAAAATGAGGTGGTTCTGTTTTGATCCCTGCCATCTTGTGTTAGCCTTCCAACTAATCTTTGACAAAAGGCTGTAATTTTGTTTAAAATCATGTAATTTCTCTGAGCTGTACTTTAACTTGCCTTCTGGTGTGTCCATTCTTTCATTAAAAGCACCCATGTCAGGAGACTAGACATAAAGAAAAAGGGAATTTCTCTAATTAATTTTTAATTTTCTCCCACAAAATAGCTACTTTGATTCCTAATTTACTTCAATTCCTAATTTAAACAAAGCTTCCTGATCTGAAGTTTTCTTCAGAAGTGAGATCACAAGTAAGGCAGTATTTTTTTGTGTATGTTTAAACAAGAAGCCCTTAGAAGGAAATTTTATCTGAAATTTTGTGGAAATTGACCTAGTAATCTTTTCTAATTAGAATTTGGAAATCAAACTGGCTCTGACAATTGCTGCTGTGGAACAATGCTATTGCTATCATCTCTAAGGGGTCCACACAGGTGCATTTAAGGACTGGGTTCCCTTACCTTGGTATTCAGGAGAGAAACTGAAGTAGAACAGTTACTACACAGTCTGTGAATTCTTGTTCTTGAGGACCAAGCACTCTGAAAGCTCCTGCTTTCACTGTGTATGTGCCTTGACTTGGGAAACTTTTAAGGCTTTGATCAATTGCAACATAGGATTCAGACCTTTTACCTGTCTTTTCAGTGTCCCAGGTGAGGCTGTTACTGGTCAAGTGCAGAGGGAACTGCAACATCACAATAAAAAGTTACTTTATCAGTGTTTACCATTGATCTTTTTAGTAAGGTAGAGTACCTCTGTGATAGATCCTTGATTTGTGTAAAATCTTCACAGTAAAACTGTTTTGTTTAATTGATAGATTTACTGTCCTCCTATGGAATTGAAGTCTAGAAACTTAGTTCCAAGAGGACTGGGATAGTTAAGGTAGTAGTTGAGTGAGCTGTACAGTACTGTGACTTTGCTGGAGGCTGCCTTCCTCATGCTGGCAGTAGTACCAAGCCAAGCAAATGGACTTTGACTTGAAATGAATGAGGAAAGCTCACATGTTTGAGTTTGGTTCATTTGTGGAGCTGGTTCTCTTCAGCAGAGGGGTCAAAATTCAGACAGTAATTTTTTAGTAGGAGCTTTGGGTTTCCTTGGAAATCTGCTTGTTTAATGTGTGCTTTAAGAATATTCTTCTGAAATAGAATTTTACAGTTTGTTGATTGAGTAGAGTAATTGGCTGCATCTAATCCATTTCTGCAGTGCTTCAGCGGGTTGAAGAGTTCAACTTTGTGCCCACAAAAAATTTGAAGGTTTAATTGAAATCTATGCTTGTTCTCTTGATGAGCAGTACACTAATAAGTGTCTCCAGCTCTTGAAGTGAGTTATAAAGACCTCTAGTAACACCAATACTGTAACTAATCTGCAGAATGTGTGTAATGAATATATTTTCTATGGAATACTAATTAATTTGGTCCAGGACATATTGACGTATGCTCTTATTCCTTCTATCTAGTTTGAGTAAAGGTGCTACATGGTCTTAAAGTGAATTTATTGTTAACTATGTTGTTTGCAGTTGTCTATAATACTGACTTCTCAAGAATTTTTTCAGTGTACGTGAATACTGGTTTTACTTTTGATATTTTTTCATTTATTTACCATTTAAATGATGTATTTATTTATTCTAATCTTCTTCTCCTTTCAAATTACAGCAAAGTGTATCTATGGTGGCAAAATGCTAGCAGAAGGTCAACGAGTATTAACCAAGAGCTGCAGGGAATGTCGAGTAAGTTTCAGTTGTATAAACTTCTGCTGATTTTAAATGTGTGTGTAGTGTTCAAAAGTGACAGTGATAAGTTACTGCATTTCTTTTAGCTTCCTGAATGCAAATGTGACATCTGTTGCCTTCCAAAGGTGACCATGAAGTCACTGAAAACCACAAATAATGAAAACAAGGCAGGAATCTGACTCTTGCAGGATAATAAAAACAGGGGCAAAGATACTTAGAGGGGATGTTTTCTGTTTTATCTCCTGCTTTCAGAAGCTTTAGGAGTAAAAGGCAGCAGCATCTTGAGCTAATTACTAAGTTCTTGCAGATTACTAAAGTTTGAAGCCACCTGATTTATATTGTTTGAGTTACTCTAGGTGTAGTCCTGCTAGTAGCTGAGGTAAATACTAGTATTGGGCTCAACTTGGGTCTTTCTTGGCAAGTTCATAACATTCAACTACAGGCAGTATTACAGAACACAGGTAAATGTGTTAGATAGGAACATTCGGGGAGTGCTGGTGAAATAGGAGCACTGTGTGTTGTGTAAATGTGGCAGAAAGCAGTTGTTGTCAAGAGTAGCTTTAGAAGAAGAATAATAATAGTAGTAGATGATTATAAAAAGCCTATTGTTCTGCTGAAACATATTTTTCTTGTATGGGTGTGTTTTAAATATGATTTCTCACTTGAGCAGGGCACAACTCTTTCAAACACATCTGCTCTCACATGTAGTATTCAAGTATTTTTTTTTATTCAAGTATTTTTTCCCCCTTTAGAGGGGGAAGGGTGATAAAGAGGAGACTTACAAATGTTACTGACAGATCAGCATGCTCGAACAATTATGAAAAACATTTGGAAAAGATTACAGTGATCTGGATATTGTTGTGCTTGTAGCTGAGTGTCCAGAGTAGCAATTTTATGTTCACTAATGGAAATGGACAATAACAGGTTGCAGATGTTGGGAAAGCAGCTTGTTATAGTGAATGACTCTGCTGCTCTTAGTATTTAGCTGTATAGGAGTGCAAAACATTGTATATATAAATAGGTGAGCAAGGTTTTTGCTTTGAAGACAGACCAGGGTGACTGTTACTTATAATATGACATAGAATTTTGATTTGAAACAAGAAGACATTAAACCTCATTGGCAGTCTTTGTAGTTTTGACCTGGGAGGATTTTTAAGTGGGTGCTTATTTTTGTTTCTATGAGAGATGTCTCCAGACAGGAAGTGTATTAAGTATGTCTTGAGCATAAGCTCTTAAAAGCTGTAAGCAAAACACCTATTTATTTAGTGCCTCAATTAGGAATGCTTACTAGATGAAGGATGAATTGCAATGAGTCAGACTCCAGCTTTATTCATCATTTTCTAGCCCATGTGGGCCTACTGGTGGACAAGGTACTGTATGAATATAGGAAGAGCTTTGAGCTAGGGGAACAGCTATAAAACATTTAATCTGGTTTAATTTCCCAGACTTGAAAAAAAAATGTCAGGTTTGAAAAGCTGTTGATCCATGAAGGAATACAATAGAGGGTACACATTAGCTGTGGTTTTATTAGTGTTGATAAAGATGACTTAAAAATCTAGGGTAGTAGCTCTTGTGTCTGTAAAGAAGGATGTAATTGTAGATAGGGTAGTATTGAAAAATGGAGTTAAAAAGTTACATTTCAATTTTTATTTGAAGGCAGTAATTTTATTCTTTGCATAGGTAGGGATCCAAGTATAAGAGGCTTTTAACTTTTATATTTTTTCCACCTAAAAATAATAATAATCCTGATGCACCCAGGTAGATGGTAGATTTTTCTTTATCAGACTGTGAGTAGAGGTTTGTTTTTTTTTTTTTTTTAAATATTTCTGAAAACTAATCCAGACTAAAAGTTTATTTATGATGCACATCGTCTTAACTATAAGCACAGATGTTACTGATGGACATGATTTCCCAGCTGGAATCCTGCCCACAAACACTCTCTAGATTAATTTATAATGACAAAATGACAGAATTAGTGCAGAAGTGTTGCTAAGAGTCACAGAACGTTTGAGGTTGGAAGGGACTCAATCTTGTCCAACCCCACTGGCCAGCAAGGCCACCTAGAGCCAGTTGCCCAGGGCTGTGCCCAGATGCCTTTTGAATAACTTCAAGGATGGAGACTCCACAGCCTCCCTGGGCAACCTTTTGGGAGTGCTCACTCACCCTCCCAGTGAAAAAGTGTTTCCTGATGTTCAGAGAAGTTCCTATGTTTTAATCTGTTCCCGCTGCCTCTGAACCTGCCATTCTTGGCCTGCTGGCAATACTTTTGCCCAATGCAGCCCAAATTACCACTAGTTTTTCTTGTTGCAAGGGTACACAGCTGGCTCATGTCCAACTTGGTGTCTGTCAGGGCTCCTAGGTCCTTTCCTGCAAAGCTTCTTTCTAGCAGGGTGAGCTTGGCATGCATTGGTGCAGTAGGGTGTTCCTCCCCAGGTGCAAGACTTTGCACTTGTTGTTAAACTTCCTGAGGTTTTTGTAGTTCTATTTCTTCAGCCTGTTGAGGTCCCTCTAAACAGTGCAAGTGTGGTTGTGCTTTAGAAAATGGCACCCTTATAAATGGCACCCTTCTCCATTCCATGAGTGGTTCTTTTGGCTTGTGGATTTCACCAAGATGGTGACATGGTTTGTTTGAAGCCAGTGGAAAGAACTCTAATTTTTGCTGTGTTGGGGTTTTACTGCTGATCAGCTGACTTCTGGGCTAATGCCTGTGGATGACAAGATGCCTGTTCGTAACAGGGTGACGTGCTTGACAGCAAAAGGTACAAGAATAAATTCCTGTTCATTACTGCTGGGAATGGGCAGAGAGTGCCATACAAATGCTAGAAAGATGGACAGGACTCAGTGACTTTCAAGAAGCTTGAGTGAAAAGGTTTTCCTAAAGATAAGGAACAATGTGATTTGCAGAGTGACAGCTAAGGACCCTATTTAGGATTTTCTCCTGAAAGGCTGATCAATAAGTAAAACAAGAGGGGAAAAAAAACCCCAAACCCAAGCAACACAATAAAACCCCAAAGTAACCATATCTAAAATCTAGCTATTATTTTCTGAAGCTCATCGTCTGACATGGTTCAGATTTTCACTGCATGTCACTGATTAGGCTTATAGCCAATTCTTTTTTATGTACTTACCTTTGTAATGACAAAAAAAAAATTATCTTGTAAATATTTGGCTCCACATCTTATTCCTTGTGCATTGTATGTCACAGTTGGAGCTTGACCTATTTTTACAGAATGTTTTTTCAACATCTATTTCTGTCCAGATTCTATGACTACATATGTGAATATATGACTATATTTACTGAATATAAGGCTATATTTACTGAATATAAAAAGTTGTTAATTTTAAGGGTGCCTGAAAGAATAATTCTGAATTATGAACTATTCTTATTTATCTTAGTAAATAAAATCTGAAATCTAATAATGTAATTGTTATAACTGGGTCTACACTAGTAATAGCAAGCTGATTTTAATAAAAAAATACTAAACACAGAAACATTTAATAGTTTTTAAACTTAATTACAAATATGTTTGATTTGTTTTCCCGAGATGCAAATTCTGCAGAAAATGGGAAACTTCAGGGAAATAAGATCTTACTGTTCTTAAATTAGTGGAATTGTCTGTTCTTGTTTTTTTCTTCTGATTCACTATCAAAGGTGTGAGCTTGGACTGAATTTGTCTTTAGCTTTGTGACTCATCCTTATCACTGATTTGACTTCCCTACTATTTCTTGACTTTTTGCTATCTTTTTTGATCAGTCAGTGCTTTTTGTCTCTGTGTTGCCATACTGTACCCTTTTTGCTGCAATTGTCTTGTCTGAGCTTCAATAGGCAAGGAGTTATAGCCAGAGCTTTTCCAGCTGGTAGTTTGATAACATGATAGCAAATGATGGCTCACTGTAGCTGGTTCTTTTATCACCTTTGCTGCTGCAGCTGCACAGGCAACCATAGGGGATTCCTCCCTTTAACTTAGGAAGTGAGATCAGGAGGAGACCTAATACCTCCATTAACTTCACTGTTCTTGTGTGGGCACTTGCTTCATTGTTGCATGCTGTATGTGATACTATAGGGAGCTGCCTTTTTAAAAAAAAACCAAAACAAAACAAAACCAAAACTCATGCCAGTGTTGTGTGGGGTTTTTTTTGTTGTTGTTTGTTTGGGTTTTTTTTGTTTGTTTGTTTTTTGTTTTTTTGTTTTTTTTAAAATATTCTTTTTAATGACAGCAACTTGCCAGTGTAGACAGTGAGGAAGGGAGAAGAACAACTTGGTCTTGCCTAGCCTTAAGATTTCATTCTCAAGGGCAGTAACTAGCAGTGATTGCAGAAGGGTCAGCTTTGCATTCTCCAGGTCTCACATCAGTCATTTTGGAGAACAGACACTTTTGAATAAATGCAACAGAACAACACGTGACACTCAGAAGTGTTGGTTTTCTATTTGCTGTGTTTGTTTGAATTAAAAAACATCAGTGAGTTGTGTAGAATGTGAAATAAGATGAAGACATCAAGCAGGAAGATGGTCTTTCACAAAAATGTGGAATTCCTTAGTTCCTTCAATTATCTGGAAGAAAAGCAACTATTCTTGGAGACAACATATTTGGAAAAAATACTGTAGAAGTCTAAGCATAGAGCTATTCAAGTAGATTATTTTAGATTTGATATCTTGATGTAATTTAATTTGCAGCCTGCTATTTTACCAGTGTTCTTACTAGATTGTACCATTTTCAATTTATAAATTGAAAACTAATTATCCTTGTCACTGCACATGTTTTCATCAATGTTATTTTAACATCAATGTTATAATTTCATCAATTGTTAGTTTTAAATGTTATCATTTATTTTCAGAATGGAGTTCTGGTAAAAGTAACAGAGACTTGTCCACCATTGAACTGCTCAGAAAAAGATCAGTTTATTCCAGAGAATCAATGTTGCAGTGTTTGCAGAGGTAAGCCAGAGACTATGCATGCTTGGAAAGAATGTAAGTTTCTGATTCAATGGGTGGGTACACTGGAAGAGGCAATTCTTTTTTAATGAGATGTTAGATACCTTTATAAACCTGAAACTCTAAAATTAGCTTTCAAGTAAACCCAGCCTGTCATATTCCTTTGGGTAGGAGATTTACCAGAGACAAAGATGTAATTGCTCTGAATTAGAGAATGGGAGGGAGAAAAGAAAGAGTTTGGGGGAGAAAGAGCCCAGTATCTCTTAAGGATTTCTATTAGGAAGAAGTTGCATTTGAAAAAGGGATACTTATATTGCTAAAACTTGCAGCTGCACTGAACGTCCAAAGTTTTGGAAATGGTTTTAAAAACTGTTTAAAAATCACAATAATATTAAGATTCTGCTCTTTGAAGGCAGATTTAGATCTGAGCTCTGTCTCAGGACTCATTTAATTATTAAGCTGGACAATTACAGAAAGCAAGCCAGAAAACAAGCCATCTGAACGAAACAGCTGAAATGTTGGTTGAGAAAATCCCCTTAAATGAGGAAAAGCAGGTATCACAAAACTAGATAAGTCACATGAGCTTTCTTCTTTAATTATGTTGTAATCAATGAGCTGTTGAGTGTTCTAGAATCCTCATCCTCAGTCTGTATCCTTCCTCTGTTCCACACCTCTCCCTTGATGCTGAGACTCAGCTGAGCTTAAGGGGAGCTCAAAGCAAGACTTGTGTGTCAGCCTTCAGTAATGCACCTCAAATTTCAAGCAAGAGATGTACCACATGAGCATTAGACATTTCCAGGCTTAGATAGTTACTGGGGGCTGCTAGACTATTTTTTCTTGCCTGGAGGTATATTCCTTCAGTGTCATTGTAGAGGTCAATGAAGGGACTGAATCTCTCCTTTAACCAGTAAATATTAATAAATAATTATGCATAGTTCAATATTTACTAAGGTCTTGAACTTGTGAGCATATGCACATGGTTGCAGGAGATGGAGTGTTTGAGTCTGCTTGCTGGCTCATGTTCCAAGAATATACACATGAATTTTTTAAACAGTTTCCAGAAACATCTGTAACTATTTAAGCAAGCAGTAAATGTTGCTTCTTTGTCCCTCAGAGGGCTGGATGTCTTAATGATACTTCTTAACAGATGGCTCAGTTTGATGTAGTGCAGTGCTGAAAAAATTGTCTTCATTACTTAAAAGCATTAGAAATCTGAAAGTTTCAAAGTTGATGAAAGACAAGTTCTGTAATTAGTCAGTTCTATATTATTGTTAATGATAGGTCCTCCTTTTAGATATTAATCCCCAAACTGGTTTTATTATTTATAAAATAGCTTGAATATTTATACTTGTGTGATGATCTCAGGAAGCTAAGGAAGGAATTGTGCTTTCAGTTCTCATGAATTCTGGTATATGGTGCTTTCAAATTCATATATGCAACTTCCACTTCAGTTCTGCTTCAGCTGACTGCTAAAACAGTCCCAGCCCACTTTTCTATTTCATCTTTGCTTTTTGAAATCCTTTTGAAAATTATTCTTAAAGCTGTGATTAATTTTGTCAACTTTACAAAGGCATAAGTTGATGTTAGCACTCCTAAATTGCTTTTTATATCTTAAAGGAGAATATATCCTGCTTGAAGCTTTTGTTTCAGTTTCATGCACCTCAAAGTGGCAGTATGTAATTTTATCACTTGTAGAGTGATGGTGTTAAAAATGGATATTTATTGAGAATTCTATATTTGGTATGAGTTGTATAATGCAAACAGGTGCCCTATGACATTACAAGGAGGACATAGCTTCTGGTCCTGCTCCATGCCAACACATCCTCTATTGGGAAAGGACAGAGTGCTTCTCTGGTTTGGAATGATGATCTCTTTTGGAGACTATATTCAACTTTTATTCTACAAGCAAAAGTAGTGAGGAAGAAATACTTTAGTATCTTTTGTTGTTCTGAGTAGTCAGAGTGTTTATTGGAAGCCTGCATGCATCACTTGCCCATCATGTGCAAGTTTCCCATCATAAGTATTTATGATACAGATGAACCTTTGCATTAGCCCTTAGCTAGGCCTTTGGTTAGTCAACAGGATGATTAGAAAACATTTTCTAGTAATCTTAAATGAGAACAGTAATTTGATACGAACTTTTATCAGTACATACTAGTGACTAGTAAGTTCTGGTTTTGTATCAGCCTGTGCTTTCTTTACTATCTAGTTGTGAAAACAGAAAACTTGTACAGAATTTCATATTCTGTAGAATCACAGAATACCTTTGCTGAACTGTGTGAGGGTAGGAGGTTTGCAACTTGCATTTTTTTTTAGCTGCAGCAAAGGAATTCTGATTTAATGAAAGGATAAATGTAGGGGATCAAGAGAAGGAAAAAACCAAAAGAGCAATATGGAAACTTTATGATGCTGTGGTATGAGACTGTACCCTCTTCAGGGATCTCTGCAATCTCTAAGACAATAATAGATAAGTGCCTAAAATAAAATAGGGCATGCAAGGAAAAAAACCCCATATATCTGTGATGTTTATGTTGGTGGAAATTGTGAGTCAGCAAAGGACCAAATTGAATACTGTAATGTACACAGCTGGTAGGCTTCCTAGATATTTATTACTATATTTAATGATTAGAACAGAAAAAACAGCAAGGCAATCTGCATTTCTTCAGGCTTGCTTCATGGGTTTATAGTATAGCAAAAGCTAATATGTTGCCAAAAATCCACTTTCTGGGTTTCAGTAAAACGATTGTATAAGGAATACAACAAGGCAGATGAAGTATGGAGGAACTCTTCTGTACAATGACAACTTATTTTTTTGATTTGTTGTACCTGCATGCAAAAATCTGCCTCATCAGAGGATGATGTGTAGGATCTATCCTTGAATGATATGTAGGTTATACCTGATTTTTCCCTTCATCTGTGCACTTTAATATAAATGTCTGCTTCAACTTTGTGGCTACTTTGTACTTTTCAGCAGGATAGTGTGGTATTATTAAGCTCTCTTTTAGGCTTACAGAATTTTAGTTAATTTTGAAATTTAACAAAGAATCACTGTGTAATAAAGTGTATTTGATACTGTTTTTTTGAGGATCACCCCTTTTTTTTTTTTTTTTTTTTTTTTACAGTATGCTTGGTACATTTTTTACAGTCCAGGGACAAATCAAATACAAAAAATTGTGGCATAAAAGTATTTTATTTTTCCCCTTAGCTGTTTTTTCTCTCTGCCAAAGAATCTGTATAATTTTGAAGGAGTGTATTTTTTCCTCTTTTGAATGAGTAATCCAAATAAAGTTTCATGAGAGAATTTTTATTGTTATGTTCTCAGCTGTAGCATATAAGAACAGTCTAAACAGCCCTAGCAGTTTCAGTCATGAAACTTTGCAAAGAGAGTAGTCTGAGGAAATAATGAAGTCATGAGAGCTGTTTGATTTCTGGAGAAAGCAATTTTTATTTGCTCTCATGTAATATGGTTTGGCTGATGGATTGAGATTGACTTTTGAGGCTGGTTAGCAGGGGTGGAGAGTCCTAGTGATGAACTGAAGTGTGCCATTTACAGCAGAGAACAGCATTTAAATGGGAAAATGGGGCTTGTGTTACCCTTCCTTGTAGTGCTTGGTTGTTTTTTTTTTTTTTTTTTTTTTTAAGGAGGCTCTGATTCCTTCAGTTAGGATATTTCTTATCTCTCCATGTCTAGCTATGAAACTGAGTTTGCTTTTTCTGAGACTGAATGTTTCTCATGCATAGCTGGGAGTTATTTCAAGGTTTTAGTTTTATTAAGATTTCATGGACATTGATAAACATGGATTCCTTTATTTCTTAACCTAGTCATAACATTGCTTAGGATTTAAAAGAGCTTCAGATCTGAAAAATATTACAAGCTTGTTAAGTTGTGCATTCTAATGCACACAGACAATATGCAATGAGGTCTGCATTCATTGAAAGAATTTATGAAGTTACTATTTTATATAAAACAACTGAGTTCTGCGACCACGATCTCAGAAGGTATAAAACCTGCAATTCCAAGTGCTTGATTACTCATGACTCATTATAAAAACTGATTCAGATCATGAAAGGGTATAATTGCTAGCACAAATTTCATGACTCTTCCTATGAGTTGTCCCCTAGATTTACTTTACACATGTAAGTAGTAATAGTGGGGTTAAATCAGAATAATACAGATTTTTAGTTTGAAATTACCTTTGACCCTTTGAAAACTGGTGATGCTATTGATAGAAGCATTGTCAGTGTTCATTTTAGAAGGCTCTGAAATGTGAAACAGTAAAATGTGCATTATTAAAAGGTAGCTTCTTGAACAGCAAGACAACAGGAGTTTTATAGTTTTAGAAGTGAACAGCTAGAGGTATTGTAAGAAGTATAGAAAGCATTACAGATGTTATAAAGAAACCCTCAGAAAATTGGAGGCACATTAGTGTTGCCCATAAAAAAGCAGGAAGAGGTGTGGGTAAGATATATTGATTCCAGCTGTAGTCTTGAATGAGCTCTTGCATTCTTCAATCAATAATTAAACCAAATTACCAAACACGTTTGGTATTTAAAAAACTAGATGGTAGCATAAAACAGCCTGGAGTGCTGCTCTGGAACAACAGATCGTGGGAATTGGAGACTGAAGATGTTGAGAAACTTGGAAAAATAAGAGCAATATTCAAGTGTCCCAAAAATAACATTTTGGGAATTAATTTTGGAATTAATTTTAGATAATATGCCTTGGTACCACTTAGCCCTATCCAGTTGTGGAGTTCCTGATGCTGCAGAAGTGATAGTTTTATGTCAGTGAGCATGAAATTTAATGTTTTTCATAATTGGCTGCTCTATAGTCAGAAGAAAGAAGCAGAAAGATAAAAATATTTTCTTAAGAAAAAATAGAGCAAACATTTCAGCACCCTTGATAAGAAGGAGAGTAATGTTATCAGCTATGTTGAAGGAAGGAACAGAGGTCATCAGGCCCATCAGAAATCTAAACATTCTCTTCAATATTTAATTCCCCTGCTGGTAGTATCTAATTGTATCTTGAATGTCTTGAATGACATTGAAGGGCTGTTGTGCACATTTATGACTGTATGTGTATGTGGGGGGAAAATGGTTTCTGACATCTGTTCTGAATGTGTTTATCTGTAATTTTAATTCATGCTCACTTGCCTTGTCATCTGTGTTGTCCTCAAATTAGATTATCAGAACTTTTTAAGATTTTGTGTGCTTCTGTCCAGTTCTCTCCAATTGCCTGTGTGTTTGGATGTTATGATTCTATTTTAAGCAATTTTTCATATTTAGAGAGGAGCTGGCTGTCTCAGATAAGACATTGCTGAATGTTCTCAAGTCTCAATTATTCAGTTATTTTCACCTGGGCAGTAGGAATGCATCCCCTCTGCTAGCTGCCAGCCATGGCTGAGATTCAGAGAGTCCACTGCAGAATCCATCTTTGTAGCTATCTGAAAGCTGAAAGAATAAAATTCAGACATTTGTATTATTTTCCAATCTGCTTGCTTCAGGGTAAGTAATTTCTCCCATGAATAGATAGAGAATGAACAGATTTATGTATAAATCTGTGCTTAGGTCTTCCCATGTTTAGTCAGGGATATGAGCTTGGTCCTCAGAGTCAGTTGCCCTGTATGTGCTCCTGACTGTCTTGCAGAATAAGGAACAATTTAGCTAAATAACAATTAACAATTTGGCTAAAATTAACAAATAAATTAAGAAAAATTAACAATTTAGAAGTCTAAATTAGACATTGACTTGGGATTGTTAAAGAAGAACACAGCTAGATTATTTCTTCACTTTACAACCCAAACGTGAGGTGGCTTTAATTTGCTAGAAAGGAAAAGCACTGAGGCACAATGTGAACTAAACTGAAGTAGATTGCACTTCGTTCCTTTCTCGCCTCCAAGAGCTTAGTGTCTAAGAAATGCAAGAACTGCACCTCTTTGCTCTGAGTCTCTTGGCTCCTTTGAAGCACTAAATGTGCATTTTACTGCAGAAGAAAAGTACTTGGAAAAGCTTCTGATGCAATCAGGTGAGCCTACTCTGACAGGGGCATGGTGAACCCTTACTCTTTTGTACCATCAAGTACATTTTTTTTTTTTTCCTTCTGTTTAGTCTTAAATGACGTTTGTTTTGTAAAAGCTTGGTAACATCCAGTGTTGTAGCACCATGCATGCTCTTAACAAGAATGGCTTCCACTTTCCTCTTGTGGAGATACTGAACAAGTTTTTCTGAAATGCTTTTGGAAACTGAAGTTGAGTCATTTTTAGTCAGCGTTTTCAAAGGTAGGAAGCAGTGTTTCACATCTTGTATAGTAAGAAATGCCAAATCTAGAGCTGTAGTAGGTGTTCTATCTGTGTATTCCTAATTAGAAGAGAACAATGTGAAATTCTTTAGAGCCTCTAATTACAGAAATTACAGAACTGGAGTGTTACTTTTTTTTTTTTTTTTTCTTTCTTTTATGCTCTTTTAACAGCTTTCAAGCTTGAAACCATAAAGAGTCTGCTTATAAATGGAGACAGTTCACATTTGAATTGATAAGGGAACAAAAGCAATACAGGTTTTCCCAAAGAATTTTTCACAAAAGGTGACAGCTGTAGTGGCACAAAATAAGTAGTTAGAGTAGTCATTGGATCTACTGATGAATTTCAAAGGTGGCAAGTAAACAGTGAAGAGTTCTTAGGGTTCTGATGTGATATTGAAAACTAATCAGTGGCTTGTACTTGGGAGAAATTCCTCTGCTAGAGAAGAGGAACTGATCTGGGGCTTGGGATTTGTCATGGAAGTCAACCCTGAAAAGGCTGAAAACCCTTTGTCTAATTGTAACTGTTAAATATGCTGTGAAGGGATCACAAGGTGAAATGTTGAAAGGATTAAAGGTTTTTCTTTGGTGCAACAAGTTATGTAAGTTGTAACTGAAACATTCTGAGAAAGGTGAAATGATGTTAATGGGATTGAATGAGGGGCAAATATAAATAAACGTAAAACACCCTAAGACAGTAGTAACAATCCACACTAATTGAAAATATGGGGGTTTTATATAGCTTAACACACTTGGCATATTCCATTGGCTCTGAGTAGTAGTATCTACCAATAATATTGAATATAAAACTAGTATTGTATATGAGTTCAAAGGAGACATATCATCTCCTGAAGGAGGAGATAGTCTTAGGGCATACAGTGATAAAGAAAAATATTATAAAACTTGTCTCTTGGATATTATCTAGAACACCAACAGAAGAGTAATCCCACTTGGGGAGATAAATGAGAAACTGAATGAATAACTCTGGGGAGAGGGGTTCCAGGGTTTAGTTTTGATTATAATTACAAAGGCAAAAAAATGAAGTCAAATATGGTGATTGCACAAATGGCTAAAGGCAGTGTAACTGCACCCTTTTTTTATCAGTATGAAATGTACCCAGGCTTGACAAGGCTGGATCTGGAATACTTGAGTGTTTTTTTACCAGACTGTGAAATGAATGAAGACTAGAAAGGGGTTGTGCACTTTTCACTAGTGGAGTTGATTCTTTTTTGCAGATTGGGTGACAATGAAGGATTGAGCCAACTAAACCCAAGGAGTCTGCTTTGGTTGTTAATTAATCTGAAGTTTCACCACAGAGTTGGACATTAACACTGAGAAAGTGTTGTCCTTGAGAGCAGGTGTTGCATTTTTTTAAAAAAATGACCTCACAACCCAGTGTCAGATGGTCAGAGTCATAAGTTGGAGTGCACTAAAATGAAGAAAACTGAGATTTAAGTTAGTAGAGGACTGAAGTGTGTTTGGAAAACCCCACAATCCCCCTCAGTGAACAAAAGCATCAGGAGATATAGCCCTTTGATATTCTTACTGTAAAGGAAAACTATGAAAAACTTTGATTTATACAACTTAAAGGTCCTTTAGGATTGTCAAGGCAGGAGACATGAATCTGAATCTGGAGTTTAGATATTTTCTCCTGACTAAAGCTAGTCATACAAGTAAGTTTTTGAAAAAAAATGCTTTTACTGAGAATGAGTTGATGAAGGAGTAAAAAACCCTGTGTGCAGCAAATACAATTATAGAGACAATTTCTGGAATGCAGTATGCTGAAGTATTTCAGCATAATACAATCAGTATAAATATTAAACTTCAATATCTGAAATAAACGTTGGTTTTTAATATGAGGTTACTTGTTCCTTGTATTTCAGGTCATAACTTCTGTGCAGAGGGACACAAATGTGGTGAAAATTCAGAGTGCAAAAACTGGAACACAAAAGCTACATGTGAATGCAAGAATGGTTACCTTTCTGCCCAAGGGGACTCTGCCTATTGTGAAGGTAAAATATTCAAAGACCTGTGCCCTTAAAACCCTATGCAAAAAGAGTATTAAATCCATGTCTGATGAATGAATGTCTTTGCTAAGTTCAGTTTCATGATGGTGGATATCATATAGGCCCTTTTCACATTCATAAATATGGATTGGAGTACAAGTGTCAGGGAACCATTCAGGTTCTCTGTGGGCCTACTTCATTGCTGCAGTTGTGCCTTGGCACAGCATGGTCATGCTGGCATTACAATTTTCAAAATGCCATTTTTCAGACAATAGCACCTGCCTTTTAAAATGTTTTTTTTTTTTTTTTAAAGAACAGTATCTTAATAAGATGTATTAATTTAGGAAGTGGGAATTCTCCTGACATCTGTGAGAAAGGTAAGTGTGAAGGTGTACTGAGGCTTCATTATAGAAGCTGTGATCTGTAGTCCATCTAAAGTGCTTCTGTGGGCCAGGTTCTTTGCTGAAATGGTTTTCCTATGATACAGAGGAAACCTATTTCTCCGAAGAGTGGAGCTGAGGTACTTCTGTTGATAAGTAACAAATACAATGGGGCATTATTCTTTTTGTTTCTCAGTTATGCATGATTGTTGTATTGATGAAGCAGCATCTACCACATTCCTTCCTGACTTTGAATTGCCAGTGGAATGGTTTTTTGGTTTGGTTTCTGTTTTTTTTTTAATGCCCTTGCATGTCAGTCTGCAATACCTAATCTTTTGGCCATCATAGGAAGTTTTTGAACTACTTTGTGAAAAATAGTTCCCTGGATTCTGATAATACTGGTGATGGAAGGGAGCTGGCATTTTTGACAAGCTGTTAAGATATACTGCAAGGACTGGAAGATGGGATGAAAGGAAAAAAAAAAAAAAGAACTGCATGGATTGGGCTTAAATGATCCTGCTTCCATAAAAAGACTTTTTAATGTAGAAAAATGAATAGGACTGCTTTAAATAGCAGTTTATAAAACTGTTCAGTAAATTGCAACTACAAATCTTATAATATTTAGTCAGTTCTATACAAAAACAAACTTCTGAGGGGTTCTATATATTTACTTTCATTGACTGGGAAACCAGTTTACACATTTCTGTTTCAAGATGGGCAGCAGATACATGAATTTAGAGAAACCTTTTTTCCAAATTAACTGTGAGAAGAGATGCTTTATAGGTACTGCAAGGACTGCTCAGAAATCAGAAGGCAGTAACAAGGCTCTTTAATGGATACGATAAAAAATCCTGTAAATATTCTTTCTTGCTGTTTTAAATGAAATCAGTGTTCAGTGTTTTTACCTGATATTTACCTAAAGACTAGTATTTACCTAGTACCAGACTGTCCTGTTTTTTCCTCTATGGAAAAAAATATAAACATTTTGTGTGAAATAATTTTGGAGATGTTAGCAATGCAAGAGTGCTAGAGGTGGGAAAATGAAGAGCTTCTTGAATAAATCACAGGGAATTGCAGCATATCTGGTCTATGTGTTAAATTTCAGCACTGCAAGTGAAATCCCTGACTTGTGTGCATGTGGGGAAACATGAGGCAACAGAGCAAACACAGCTGCTTTTGCTGCCTGAGACCATGGGATAGATGAGAGAGAGGTTTTCTGAATGCTATGAAATTATAAATTTGCTGGAAGGAGAGGAGCTCTTAGGAAGTAACACAGAGAAGAGAAGGCTTTTTAGCAGGGGGAACCACAGACTGACAAATCGATTAGCCAAGAGGAGGCTCCTTTCAGCCCTGTGAAGAGCTTCCTTTCATTCCTCACAACAGCCCCTTTCTGAACAATTTCTTTATATGCCTCACCCTATTTCTCTCCTCTGTGTTTGATCTGCTGAAGAGAATCATTTAATAGTTGGCTCTATAATGTTCTTAAATGCATGGTGAGGTGATTTAAGTACATGAAGTCAGAGGCAAGCATCTGAAGGTACAATTTGGCAGGATGCTGCTGTAGTATTGGGGTAGATATTGGATTTTTTTTTTTTTTTTTTTTCCAGAATTGTGAATTTCTGTGCGTACGGTGAAAGCACTGAGTACACAAAACAGGTGAACAATACATAAGCACACAAAATGCCTATGGAAACAAGGAGGATCTGTAAGATCACTGTTTCCTTTGAGGCAGTGAGGTTAAACTATTTCATACTCGTGATGCTACTGGTAAGCAGCACCTTAGTTCAGAGTGCACTACTAGATCATTCACCTGGAGCTTTTTAGATTTCTCTTCTCTTCCAAAATACTTGAAGTAGTCGTGCATGTGAACTCTGATGGAAGGTATTTTACCTGACCTGTGTTTTTACTGTTATTTCTGCTTGCTCTTATTTACACAGTCCTATTCTGTTGGACCTTGTGGCATAATTTTGATCTTTTAAGTCTCTGAAGAACTGTGAGTCTGCTTTGATTTTCACATGTGGAATAAATGAAAAAGATTCTAACTTTTGTCAGAGAATTGGCATGAGCAGATTTGTAAAATAAATAGCAAAAACCAGAGAGGCTTAAGCTGTTCATTCTCAGTAACTGCTTTTTAAGTAGCTAGCAGCTCCTTATGTCAAAATATGCATGGAAGGTAACCACTGCTGTATGTATTCCATTTTAAAGTAACACAGATGTGTTTAGGAAAGACAGTTTCTCAAAACAAACAAGTAAATGAAGCTTGTAATAAATAAAGGAGATAAGCTGAGATTTTCTGTTCTGTAAAAGCAATGTATTTCACTTAAGAGAAAAGCTGAGGGTTTTTCAGTCATAAGTAGAGCATTCATCATTTACAGAGATACGTGTAGAACTATTCCAATGAATCAAGTTGACTGAGATTTAACTACTGATGTGCATGCTTAGGTGCAAGTGTTGAACCAGCATTTGTTTCTCTATCACACGTGTATGGGGAAGTTCTGGGAATCACACAAGTAACTGGAGAGTCCCAGGTCTGCAGGGTGCAAGCATTGAAGTTGTAGCAGCACGTGTATGCTTGGGGCAATGGCTTTTTTTTTTTGCACAGGATGTGAGACCACCTGTGCTGAGGGCTGGAAGTATCATGCATGGGGGTTAGTTGCAGATGGCACAGTAGCTGAGTGGCAAAAGCAGGACTGAATCTGTGTCTGTCTCCTGCTGATCCTTCCAGACACATTATTTGATGTGTACAGCAAACCTGCAAATACCTGGAAGACTGCTTCAAAGCAAGAAAACTCTGTAGCCTGTGGCTACCTCCCAAGTACTAATAGGGCAATCTGCATAATGCAAAGTAAGAGACAGGAAAGTGTCAGCACATGGAGAGTCTGAAGCTCAGAAATGCAATGAGAAAAATCAAGCCAGATCAGCTGGAAGTTAGGTTTGTTGCTAGTGTGATCATTCTCACTTTCTAGATGCCAACAAGCAAACAGCCATCTCTTCTGAAAAGGATTTGGTGATTTTTCTGCTTTGTATTCCAGGGTGAAGAGCAAAAGCAGAGTAATTGTTTCCTACCTATTTCTGTGGGGATATATTCAAGTAGTATAATCAGTTTCCTGTTCCTTAGCGTCGCCTTTGTGATGTTAAAAGAATTAAATGCTTTAATATTAAAAAAAACCCCACTCTTCCCAGTTTTTGTCCTGACAGAATGCTGGTGACTTCCATTCAGGACCATGACAATGTTGTTTTTTCCCTCCTGTGCTCTTAACACATCACTTTAATTTGCTGAGAAGAACTTGGGTGACATTTTTGACATGAGCAATAAGCTATGACATACCAGGTAACTTCAGAAAACCTGATAATTTTGTAGCGTAAGGAAGGGTTAGGATGATTTTATGGGACTGGCATACAATGTGACTTCTATAATGGTTCTGAAGGTGAAAGGGATTCATCAAGTTTATATCTAATGTTTTGACTCATCACTTCATGTATGTGAAAAGCTGTTCAGTGTGCAGCTTTTCGTGACCACTTTAAACTGAAGAAGAATAAACTTAGTCCTACACATGGCCTTCAGACAAAAGTCAATCCACTGAATTTCCACAGCTGATATTTTTCTTGCTGTATAAAATCAGATGAATTTTGTTGCATTTTCAACTCCTCCTATGTAGTGATTTTGTGGCAGCTGTTCTAATTTCTCTGTATTGTGGCTTGGCAGATGACATTAACATTATGTGGTATCTTATAAACCTTCTGTGTAGCACTGATGTATGACTGTGGTTTTGGCTGGTGTCCATAGACTTGACTTCTGGGTCAGCTTGTGATGATAATCCTTCTGTCTGCTGTCCTCCCAGAAAACCTGCTTCACAAGAGATCTATTTTCTACAGCTGCTATTCTCTGTATATTGTATTAACCTTATGTTCTGTGCTGCATAGGTGTACACACACACACATATATATATATATACATAACTTCATATCAAATACCTCCTGAAATTACCTAAAGTTAACAAAATGACACAAATGCTGAAGGTAAATGACTATGTTCATTGTAAAAGCAACAATTTATTCTCTATGCTTACAAACTGCAGCAAAGAGGAGGGCAGGGAAAGAATCTAAAAATATTTCAGTATGGAAAGAATGCAGCCTTTTGCCCTGTGGCAAAGGCTACCTCAACAGCAGCAGTTCACTTGGAAACAAGTCCTCACATGGAGACTTAAAAGAAAACAACCCAAAACAGAACAAAAACCAAACCACACAAAACCTCACAAAAACCTAAAAACAGAAAAAACCAAAAGCAAAACAAAAAACCCCAAACCAAACCAAACCAAACAACTCACAAGAAAAGAAGAAAACCCCCAAACCACTATCCCCCTGTCCAAACCCACAAAATCAGCCCCTCCCTTTTTCTAAACTTCCATTTTTGTAAACCTGGGACTTGGTGATATTTTTTTTTTTAACTTCACAGTTTCTTTGACGGACACTAATTTACTTTTTAAGACTTTAGTTACTTGTGTCCATTTTAAATTTGCACTGATGTATGACAGAAGCTGTATGATACCTAGCAGGTATATTAATAAATATATTTATTAAGCAACATTGATATGGTTCTAGGCATTCGAAGATAATAGGAATATAATAAAGCACAAATTTAAGAAATCATGAGAGCAGGTGTTACTGATAAGCTAGGTCTTTGCTAAATACTTAACTCTCTACATTTAGGCATGCATGTGTTGCATCCTTTTCCAGCAGTTCTCCTTGTGGGTGTTGTTCAGATACATGTGGAATTGAGTTATATGCTGATTATACAGGGTGTGTCTATATTAAGTGCCATCTACTCTGAATTTACTGAGACATTGAGATTTTGTCATTGGCTAGAAGTAATAGTTTTACACTGGTGCACAGCATTTTTAATATATCTGGTTCTGCTCACAGATGACATTGAGATATATTTGTAATTTTTTTTTTTCAAATAATAAATAATTTATGGAAACATCTATAAATTTAATTAAGAAAAAGGACCACATATTATTTTCTTACCTTAGTGCTTGAGGGAGAAAATTTTGAACTGAAGCTAAAAATGAGACTGCTGTTAGAATAAGAAAGCTTTACCCTAGCCTTTGTGGATGCAGGATCTTGTCCATTTCCCAGTTTCTGTGTTTCTCTGTTTGGGTTTGAATTTTACTGGATGAAGGTAACTGATAAGGGACAGCAAAATAATATGACAAAAACCCTGCAAAGTAGAAAAGTAAACAGACTTCTTATACAGTATGGAGTGGTTTTTTCCCCCCATTTTTATTTATTGAAAGTTATTGACAGCTGAAGAAGGGTTTTGTATAAAATATTCATGTGCATATTTAAGTTTTAGAAAGATAATTCCTCCCAGTCTGAGATTTGTGGCAGAAAAATCAATTTCATGTAGATCAGTTGCTCTGAAAAAATATCTTAGAAAGTACATTTTTCTAAGAAGTGTACCTCTACTTAAGGAATTTCTTCTTTGTACCTGACTTTTTGGTGGCTAGGGAAAAGAGAAAGTTAGAATGGGATTTGATTCAACTAAATGAAATCAGTACAAAACTATGTATGGTGTTTATAGAGAGAACTCTTTTATTGATGTTAGTCAATTTGCTGACTGTTGCAATATTCTTAGTACTTAAATTTTTTTCAAAAGAAATACCTTACCATTTGTCCATTTAGTCTGAAAATAGTCTGTTCTTCATAACTAGAGGGTAAATACCAGAATACCCTCGAGGTATACTTGAAGTTTTTTCACTGTCTTTTGTTCTGAGCACTTTCTTTTAATTTCCTCCTTTAATTTCTAGATTAGAGACCTCAGTTTTCTTTTTCACTATTGATTAATTACATTTTATTCACCTAATTTGTTCTCGGTTCTGTTGAAGATGTTTCTGTGTTTATATCTTTCCCCTAACTCCCTCCCTGAAGCTGTGTATGCCTCATACCAGTTGTCCCTGGAGCCATCCCTGTGTTTTAACAGTAAGAAAAGATTTTCTCTCCAGTCACAAGCTTAAGAAAGTGTTTGAAAACTATTAGGATGAAATTCGCCATGTAAACTGCTTTTTATCTCTCATCTTCCTTAGGATTGTTTACTTCTCATCTTCATTTTCATTATTTTGTTCCCTAATTCATGTGACTCATATTTTCCCTTCAAGATTTCACCAGAGAATGCATCTGTCCATATTGGTAGCTATTAGTGCTGAGATAATGATACCAACACACAGCAGCAGCTTCAGACATGAACGTGAGTTAGTGTTAGCTCAGAGACATGCTGTGTTTTGCAGAAAGAGAGATGGATCTAATTTGCAAAGAGTTTGCACTGAAAAATTACTGGTTGCCTGAGGGCTGGCTCTAGGTCTAGGCAAAGCAGGCAGATTCCTGGAGCAGCAAACTTCCAGCCTGGCAGGCTGCCCAGGTGCTCACTCTGCTTTCCACCTTCAGGGCCCAAGATGAAAGGCTTGGTGGTGCTTCTGCTCAAGGGAGAGCTTGTAAAGTAGGACATCACTAGAACATCAGGGTGGATGTTCAAGAAGTAGGTGTTCAAGAAGTTTTCTGTTTCCTCAGGTCTTTGTTTCCTTGCTTTCCAGGCCCTTATCCACAAGGCAGTAAAAGTCAGTTTTGTGAGGATTTGATTCAGCACTTGGTGATGTCACGACTATGCTCTTAGTTGGCTTGTGTGGGTTGCTGTGGAAGCCTGAAATTTTTGCTGATGCACTCCTGTTTCCAGGAGAAGGAACAATTCTGACCATTTTCTCTCTATGAAGCTCTTCCTGACCTCTAGAACAATTCCCTTCATTGTTGGGAAGAATTTTGCAGTACTTATATCAACTTGTAACTTCACTGACAAAATGGAAAATCAAGATCATTTTGAGATACAAGTGTAACCAACTATTAGGGTGATTCAGACTCTTAGACACCAGTCTTAGAGGTCCCAGTTTCATGCAGGAGAATTACTTTTCAGTTAAGCACTCTGCTTCACTGGAATTATAATGCTATTTAAAACCCACTATGTTTGTAATGAAAAGTTTCCTGCATTTACTTGGGCACAAGTGACATTGATGTTGACCTTTGAAGGTCAGGCCTTATACTCTATTCTGAAGCTTGCTTTAACCTGTAACCCCTTAGGTGACTTTATTTACTTCTTGGCTTTCAGTCCAGCTACCTGAATCAGTGCTATTGTGAAAAGGTCAGCAGCAATCTGAAGTGCATTCAGTTTGTGAAAGAATGTAAGGCACAATTTCCAGTTTCTTTTCTGTGTGAATCAATTCAGAGCCTGGCACTGCCACCGTGTCCTTTTCATCTAAAGATTTTTCTGTACAAACAGTAATATCAAATTTGGCTAAAACATGACACACCTTTGTGGCTGGTAGGGCAGCTGATGCTTGACAACACAGCAGTTACACTGCACTAACATAACTTTTAGTAATTAGCACCTTGCTGTTCATACTGTCAGTGCTATCCTACATAAAAGACTACAGAACACTGGATGTTGTCAAGATATACACCTTTTGCCATAGACTGGTTTTGGTTGCCAGGAGTACTTGGGTTTCTGTTGTGGTTACACAGGGAAAGTGGCAACTAACTCTGAGTGCTAACAGATTGTGTCAGTTGTTTCTTGGTTAGTATTGGCATTATTGGATACTCATTAATGTTCAACAGATGATGAATGTGGAGGAGAACTGAACCATCCTCTCTCATTAAACATTTGGAAACAAATGCATTTCTGTTCCAGGTGAGTAAAGTTATTTTTCTCTTAGTTAATACAATATAAATAACTGAAGTTCAGTTCCATCTATTTTGCACGTTACATAGATCTTAAACTAAGAGGGAACAATGGTAAGAAAACTCTGTCTTGGGCTGCACAGGAATGCAATCAGTATGAATTCCTGAGTTATATTGGTTGTGGGTTTGTTTTTTTTTTTTTTTTTCTTCCCACTGTAACATGTAAAATATGTAAGTTTTAGCCATAATCTCCTTTGTATATAAATAATTCCCTGGAAGGTTCTCCTGTATTTTAATTGATTCTTAAGTGACCAACTCGAGACCTGTTCCTTTAATGTTATTACAAAAACAAGGAAATTCTATTTAATTTTCTTCCCAGGCTTAATCTGACCCCTGTGAAATCAGTAGGCATATTGAATTCTCAAGAATTTGTGATGCAGAGAAAATCTGAGGCAGCCATAAAGTGTCAGAGTTAGAAACTGCAAGAAAATTAGAAGTCTTGAGGGAGAAGCAACCCAAGTATTTTCTTTATTTTAACTTGGATGAGTTCCTGTTACAGATGATAACTCTCTATCCTTCAAAAGAAATACTTAAAGGAGACTGAGGATGACCCTTCTGGGACCAGAAAATTGAGATGCAGTCATCATACCCTCGTTCTGATCTCAGGATACAGGGAGCATGAGCTGTCTATTCCCTTTCAAATTAAAGTGGTTGAAAAAGTCTTTTTGAATCTATAACCTGGTTGATTGGTGCACTTCCTTTGTCTTAGGTCTTGGAGAAGAATATTACTTGAGTTAGAGAGAGAGTGAAATTTTTTTGTTCTGACATAAAAATAAGTATCCAACAACCAGCATAAAAGCTGGCACTGTCATTCCTTGAAATATAAATAAAGCCCATAGATACAAAGACTATATAATCTATTAAACTGTTTGGAGCTACAGGGGATAAACTGAGTTAGGGCTGTCTGAACTACAGCCTCATCAGATGCTCTTCTTTGATATTCCTGATCAGGGGTATGTTTAAGCCCAAGGGGAATTTTGATAGAACATATGTCAGTTTTATGTCTTATCATAGGCTGGCTTTCTGGAGCTGGCATATGAGAATGTTGCTTGACTATATCAAGAAAAAAGTTTTGCTGCTTGAAAAAACAGAGAATGATTTTGTTGAAGTTGTTTAACCAACAGCAGAACTGAACTGCCCTGAAATGCTTAGCTGAATTGCAAGAATAATGTGGTATATTAGGCAGACAGACAGGATAACAGCCTGTATATATATATTTATATATAAACAACTTCAATGGGCTTGTAGTGGTTCACAAAGTACTTGTGGTTTGTATTTTGCTAATTTTATAGTCAGCCTTCCTTAAGAGATTCCATTGGAGTTTTAGGGTACCTATATTATTTCCTTGTAGTCTTTGGGTTTTTTTTTTCTAAGTCATGATTAGACCTGTCAGGAAGTGTGTGTATATATCACACAGCATGGGAATAGAGGAGTAATATATACTTATAGAAGCATTTATATATTTCTACAGTGCCTGAGACTTGTGTTTTCAGACACAGGCTCTCACTGTGATAGGTGTTATTCAGCTGTATAATAAAAATAGGGTTTGTTTTCAGGGTGGCTTCATAACCTACGTATAAGACAAAAGACTGGGTTTTAAGTGGGAGGAAAAAAAGTGGCAATGTGGTTTGAAGCTGAAATCTGAGAACAGCTTCCTTTTTGCTTAAGTAAAATCCTGCTTTAGGTGAAGGGTTTTAATTCCCCCCCCACTTCTGACTTGTGTGATGTGAGAAGTTGCACTGGTTAGATTTGGGAGGACTTGTCTGCAGCACCCACCTGCTTGATCTCTCCAGCGTTTTTGGGCTCTGCTCTTCTGCTTAGTAGTCTGTACACCAGTTAGCTTTGTTGCTCATGAGATGGCCTGAGATAATTATGTGCTGACAAGAATGCATGCTGAAGTACAACTTAATAAAAGTTTTAAGAGCTTTTCCCTGTGAGTATCTATCACGGTAGTGCAAGAGACCCAGAGAACACAGTCCTCAAAAAATAGTGAGGCAGGGATTTTATTTAGGTTTCATCTGGGAAGTACCGAACTGAACAACGTTCAGCTCATGAAGAGCTTAGCTGAATTTTGTCTAAAATACAGTGTTCTGTTTTCATGTTTCTCTGCCATGCCAACTCTTTTAGTGCTTAACCATCCAGGCTGGCTTGAATGTGAATAATAATGTGTTAGTGTGTGGTCAGACCATTGTTCTTCACAGTGGTTGTATTTTCATTCAATGACTGCACATCTCTCACACTGAGTTTCACTTTTCCCTCCATTACCCTTTTACCCTTGTCAAAGAATTAGTGATGCTTCTTCATTAACTCCAAGTCACTCTGTTGTATTGAGGAGCGATTTTGAAGGATGTTCATAAACTGAGTGTGAAGTTACCAGGAAGTCTTGTAAGTTTTGATTATGGGAGTTTCTTGTTTATGAAAAGAAGCATTGTCCATAGCTACATGCATACTCACACTGATTTCTACATTGGTATGTTTTAGAACTTCAGTTACATCTGTACCTTTAGGCTGTTGTTCATCTGCTGTAATCTTGTTGCAATAATTAAACCATCAGAGAAACAAACAAACAAAACCTCATTTTAATGTAAGAGAGCTTATAATGCCTGACAGATAGAAGTAATTAATTTTTGCATGAAAAGCATACAGGGGGAATGCTATAAAAACTGTGCACTAACAACACTCTTTGTTGAGGAGGCATTAAGTACACTTGAACTGTATGGAGCTTGCTGATACAGGACACATTTCAGTTTTCTTGTTTGTTCCATTCTAGTATTTTGTTGCACTAAGAGGCTTCATTTATCACATTTGAGCAAAGCCTGGTTACTCACCACCTGCTTTCATTGCATTGTTTACTAAAATCTCATTTGCTGCAAATGCTATCTGTCCTTTCTAAAGGTGCCAGTCATGATTTTTCTAAATGTCTCATCAAATTTGATTCAAACGTCAGGCTCTGACTGTGTTGGACTTTTTTTATTTGTCTGAACAGCTGAGATGTATGGACTCTTCATAATTTTTCATTTTTTCTTGATTGGCTTCTTGATTTCAGCTGAGATTTCTGAGAACTTTGCTGGTTCCTGTGATCAGTAGATATTTTCTCTGAAGCTTAGGCAAGCAGTTTCAGTCACTAGCTCTAGAACTAGAAATAAATAGTTAAACATTCTGCTTTTAATTGTGCTTGCCTTGCCTCCTCTAGGCAGGCATGTTGTGAGAATTGAACAGCTATTTACGAGTGGTTTGAGCAGAATACAAATACTTTCCCAAGCCTTTTATCTTGATGTTTTTGGGGCGTTGTAGTTACTTTTTTATGTCTTATTTTTTCAACTTAATGAAAAGGCTTCCTGGTCTCTCCATGGGGTCCTTAAATTCCTCTTCCAGTGGAACCAGAGCTCAGTGTGGTCCCACAAAAGCACCAGCTGGTTGCTGGGTCCCAGCATTGATGTGTTGCCACAGTTCCCTACGTGCTGGATCCCAAGAATGCATCTCCCAGGGTACCTGGAGTCTGCTCCACAAAGCAATAATGATCCAGTGACTTGCTGATTGCCATAGGGACAGGAGCAGTGCTTGCAGCCAACAGATAAAAAGAAAAAATCCCATCTCTGCTGTTTGCAAAGCAGATTAAAAAGTGCAGTACTTGCAGAATAAATGATATGTTCTTACAAAAGAATACTCCTCTTATAATTGGCCACTGCAGACTTTTTTTTTTCCTGGCAAAAAAATTAAGCAGAGATTCTGTGACTAAAAAAAACCAAACCCACACATGGCTCTTTTGAGTTAGTAAGGCAAACTTGAATCAAGTTATCTAAGATTCATTATGACACTTCAATTGCACATCTCAGGTGACAGCCTGGGTCACTGAATATTAGTTTGATTGAACTTAAAAGTCACATGAAATACTGCTTTGAAGGTCAGCAAATAAGGTTTTTGTGGGAATGCAATATATAGTAAGAACCTAGTATTGAAATAATAACTTCCCTGCTGACTGTTTCCTGATGGGGCAGTTGCACTGTAGACATTCTTTGTTTTTTTGATGTATTTCTTTTATCATCAGTGCATTATTTTAGTGTTTTAAAACATGAGGGTCTGGAGTTTAGGATCCTTAGACAGGTGATTTCTGCTTTTGTTCCTCCAGAGGACAAAAGGGCTCACAGCCCTTCTAGAAACAAAATTTTTGTATCTAGTAAATGCTGCGTTTAAATAAGTTAACTAAGAATATAGTTGTTATGCTGTGTGTTCAATAGTTAAATAAGGATATGCTCTATGAGGAGGAGAAAATAGTTGAGGTTTTCTTGTGTACAAATAGTGCACTGGTCACAGCACGTGATGAAAGCAATTGCAGAGTAAAGACAACGTACAGTTCTCATGTTAGGGACCAGCTGTCAGTCCTTTCCTCTTGGTGAGTGCCTTGACCATTGGCCTTTTGAGGGAAATTTCATTCTCTCCTGCTGAATCTTTTTATGAGCAAATATTAACCAGTCCAAATAATTTCACCTGTAGACAAGTTTGCTCTGATTGTGGGGATGGTGGCCAGGGAAATGGCAGTGTGAATCTTCTGAAGTGGAGTGACCTAGACACTTTATGTGTATGAATGTATTTAGGGAAGGAAGAAGCTGCTTCTTTCTCCTCTACTGGGGAAAAAAAAATAAAAAAAAATTATATATATATATATAAGCTGTTGCCTTTTGAGAGAGAGAGAGAATCAATCCCTAAAGATTGTTCAGCTCTTAATCTTCAATTTAAATCCTTAAATTATCATGACTTTAATGGGTGCTTTAAGTGCCTAAGTAGGAATTATGAGCCTACACACTTTGGCCCAGTGTTCGCGTGTGAGGTGGAGGTCTCTCCCTGTCAAATGGAGTGAAGCTGCTAAGCCTGGAGAAGTGGTGGGATTTGAGCTAAACCCTTGCCAATTCATTTTTTATCAAATAACATAGGCAGTTTCCTGCTCATCAGGCTCACTGATGGAAATCAGTGAACTGTCTTACAGGTCTTATGACTTACATGTGGACCTTGGATATCTAGATTATATTTGAGTGGTGACTTGATAGGAAGGAGTGGTGACCAACTGAAAGTTTACTCGTGTGCTTCTTGGTTTTTTGATAGCTGTAGTAACATCCTTGGAAACCTTGTGACCCATCATTATTGACACCAGTGAAAGAGGAGGTAATAGGAAATATGGACCTAAATTATAGGGGATTTCTGTGTGCAGAAGAAATTCCTGGTGCAGTACTTGACTACTGGCCTTTGGGCTTAATTGTTCACTAAGGGCAAAAAAATAAAATCCAGTGACAGAGACATAGAAATTCATATCTGTGGGTGTCCTGGCATTTCTTGTCTGAAAAGGTGATGCTTTAATTACCTGCACTGATAGTATAATTGTGGGTAGATGAGTATTCTGGTCGGTTGTATTAGAACCAGCAAATAACAAAAATAGAAACTTCATGTTGAAGTAGAAGGCACTGGAACGTAGTGTTATGTTAGAAAGAAGGAATTTTAATTTCATCAGACTTTATAATACTTAGCTGCTTTATGGCTCATGCTTCATTTAATGTCTTCATCAAAGGCTGAATAACTTTATATCCTAACTTGAAAAAAATTCCAAAAGTAAAATTGAAAATTGTTTGGCTTTCAGTGTTTATAAACTTGGTCATTTGAGTTCTTTTATTCCCTTTGAGAACAGAGTACTCTTTTCTTAATGCCAGGTTTCAAGAGCTGGATTTAAAAGTGCTATTCTTTACCTCCTGCAGAGATTCAAGGTCTTTTAGAAGTTCTCCATTTTTTGTGGATCAAATAAAATGGAATACCAGGGACAATTTCACAGCATGGATTTCTTGTTTTACCCATGTAAATCATGTTTTACCCATTACAACAGTGTCTAAGCAGAATCCACGCCACTACCTAAGATTTTATATCTGTCATCACAAATTAGCACCTACACCAGTACTTGGGTGGCCTTAAATCCATAAGGAGATCTGACATTTGTGCCAATGCCAATATATGTTCTGCCTGCACATCAGAGATCTCGTGGTGTTGAAGTCAGGTCTTTAGGAACTGAATATATTTCCTCATAATTGTTTGTAGCTACTACCTCAAAAGACTATTTCTGCTTCTTTCAGGGGAACTTAAAGAGAATTTGTGGAAGGGAAAAGAAGTCTGTCAGTATTTTATGTTATTTTATGTTATTTTATCTTATATAAAGACACCATCTTCATATCCATGCTGCTACTTCCCTTTGTGCTTATCCTTTAGTATGTTCAGGTTAAACTTTCATGAGTTGAACAAAATTTCAAGAGTTGATTGTGAGTATGATCATCCTGTGTATTGGCTGAGAATGCTCAGATCCACTTCCAGAGCCCTGTAGCTGTGAGAGACAACAATGATATTACTCAGCCTAACTAGACATTTCTTTCCTATGTTTTTGTCCTCCACTCATACTTTTACTGGAAAAGCCAGTGCTGAAAGATAGGAAACCTGTCTGAGATGTCAGTAGAGTACATTTTGCTTGCTTAGCAACAGATTAGCTTAACAAAAACAATTCCTGACAGGTATTTCCCTAACCTTTTCTTAATAAAACCTCTAGAGATGAAAAATTTTCATCTTCAACATGGAAATCTGTACCAACGTTTCAGTATCTTACCATAAGAAGACCTTTTTCTAGACTTCTACCTAGTCTGTGCTGCAGTCTCAATGCTAATTTAATAGCACACTTCAAAAAAGACAAAAAGAGAGTCGGTGTTATATCTGCAGGTCCAAAGAGTCAGTATGATATTGTTGCAAAATCTGGCAAGCTCAATTGCAAAACAAGTGCAAAATGCAATAAATCTTGCTTGCCCCAACATTGCAACGTAGCACTTTGAGCATTTCCTACAGATATGGACAGTACATGTCAGATTTGGATTTACTGGGAAAAGTCCAGGGATTAAGCAGATGTTATGCTAACTTCATCTTCATTGGAAAGGCTGCTGGTGTGAGGTCATTGAGGAGAACACATCATAACAATGATGACTGCTGCAAAGGCAGTAACCCTTGTGTTTGCTGTGGGGGTTGGTTGTTTTTTTCCTGCAGAACAGCTATCTCATTTGTGGCTTCCACCCAGTATCTGGAGTTTATTATTTCTGTATAGGTGTATAATCTTGCCTTTTTTGAATTGCATTTCATTTTAAAGAAGTGTCTCTCTGATTTGTCAAGACAGCTTTGAATTGTTATGTCCACCAATGTTCTTGTAATAAGTTGGCATTTTTGGCAAATTTTGCCTGTATACTCTATTTGGTCAGCTAGGTGCAAACACTGAGTATTGGGACAAACCCTGTAGAAATGGTGCTTAATAATATTGAGTTTGATGAGTAAAACGAATACAAGCTCCACACACAACTCAGAAATTCTTTTAGAACACAACATGTGTCACCAGAAATCCTTAGAGTCTTTGGTGATCTGTTGGTGTCTTGAGATAACTCTGAGGTCCTCAGTGACAAATAAAAGAGGAAGAGGGCTGCCACGTCCCACATCACATCATCAATAAAGTAACATCTATGCCAGGGCTTCCAGATACTGTTGATTCACACCTCAGATTACACTGTATTGACTGTGGTGGTTGCTGTGGAAATCTTCAGGTGATCACTTTATCCTTTGGGAGTTACAGAGATGGATGCTCAGCTAATGTAACTGAATCATTGCTTCAGCATCTGCCTCTTGTCTCCCAGTTCAGTCAGCTGGGTCAGACCCTGCTGAGTTTTCAGTGCTGTGATCAGTCCCATTGGGTTAGCTGGAATCACTCAGGTGCTTACAGCTGAAAACAGGGTGAAGCTTTTCACCAGTCTTTACCTTTGCACTTTGTGACTGTTAAACACTCTGAAGATATTTCTGCTGAATGAAGATATTGCCTACAAAATTTTCAGCATTGTGGGATCATGACTTTCTGAACTTCCAGCATTAGGAAAAGCTTTTGTACATGAAACACTAAATAGCTTGTGACTCCTGCTAGCTGCTGTAGCTCTGACTATAAAAACTCCTTTTGTAATGGTGCTGAGAAAGCTGGAGCCACCTTTACACTATGAAGAAGCTGTATCTTAATGTGCTTTGTGCCCTTTCAGTAGCTTTTGCACAATGTTGTACATTTCACCAGCACTGTCACTTTCTAGCTTAACCAAGTGCATACCTGAGCAGTTTGGAATGTCAAGCATTGTGTCTAAGAGTAGTTAAAGTAGAGCAATTACTCAATATTGGTGAAGATGGTTCAAGATCTTTCTGCACTCTGAAGCCTGACTGGACTCTTAGTCACGGCTGTTGGGCATGTAAGCAAGTGCTCTGTATTTTAGATTCCCATGCAGTTCTAAGAATGTGTGAGGCAGATAGCACAGCTGCAAATTAAACAGAAGCTGGGCTATGTGTTAGAAAAATAGTCTTTTTTTCAGAATGTCTAAAAAGCTGTTGATAGAGTTTTTTTTATACCAGTTCAGAGTTCGCCATCTTGTTTGGCTTATGCTTTTTCATTTATAAATTAAATGATAAAAACCAAAGCATTAATGAATGCTTGATTCAAGAATTGCATACTACCATTGAAAATATTGAAAGAAAACTTTCTATTTAATTTTTGGATTTTATTTTTGTGTACGGTATCTGTTAGTAGCAAATGTCCAGTAGTATGTGAAATTGGTGTTTTCAAGTAAGATGAAGAGAAGAAAGAAGACCAGTAAATATTTTACCCATTATAAGTCAATGTTATTCCTGAATGCATGGCTAGAACAATTACTGTTTCACCTTTCCAAAAACAAACATACAAAACACCTCATTGAAAATAAAGTGGAAGGTGGGGATCTCTAATACAGTTTAATCTCTTGGGTTCCAGTTTGTTGCTTAACAGCATCAGTCTGCACAGTGTTTCCAAATAAGGTTTTAAAGTTAAGGTAAAAGGTGGGGAAAAAGAAAGAAAGAAAGAGCTTAATAAAATGTTAACGTGACAGTGAGTCTGCTAGGAACACAAAAGTTGAATGTCAGTCAGTGACATAAATTGTGAGTTAAAAGCACTGGAAGCTTCTGTGGTATCAGAAAAAGAAAGCAGTTGTTGTCTGCCATTGTCAGCAGTATTATTTATCTTCAGTATTTTCCCTTTTGTTGCTTGAGATGATCTGTGTTATTTCTTTCTCCTTTAGCCTTGAGAATGCAGAATAGAAGGAAAGCCAGAAAAGCAAAGGCAGAGAAGCTTTCTTAGAGTGATATGTTTCAACCCTCTCTCCTCTTCCCCTGCTGCTGGTGATATATAATAATATAATAATACAAGTCTTCTAAAAATGAGAGTTGAGATAGACTGCACTCAAAGATAATGCTTTACATAAAATTAGTTTTCAGAACAACATGAGTTTTGAATTGCTTTTTCTCAAAAGTTGACTTAATCACTATGTGCAGTCTGCTGTAGAAAAGAGCTGATCTAGGGCCTGTGCACCATTGGTCAATTTGGCACAAAAACCTCTGTTTCCAGTATTCTTCTTTTTCCTGTCGTGTAAAAAATACTCTTACAGGCAAAGAGATCTATAGCTGATGTTTTCCTTTTTCTTTTCCTTCCTCTGTCCCTTGATAATCAGGTTGGGTTAGGCTGTTTCTGGTTATATTATTTGTAAACTGCAGAAAGTCGTCTTGGTACCAGCTTCCCTTTTTCAACTGAAGCTACATTTGCAGCTAGGAAGTGAGGCACATATCCCCTCCTGGCTGTTTTTTTAAGGAGTTTTGGCCTCTGCCTTAGCTAGAAACTGGCTCTGACCGCTGTGGTCCATCTTTGCTTTTGAAACTGAAATAGCATCTCACCTTGCTGATTTAATTCCACAAATGATAATGGTTGGTATATGTTTAAAGCAGGAATTCTGCTGGGCTGTATAACCACAGCTGAGCATAATATGGATGTTGTGGGGTAAAGAAATAGAATTGATTGGTGTCTGATTCTGGAGATTCAGTGACTCTAAAGTCACTGAAGTTACCTGCCATGTTTAAAAATCACTTTTCTGCTGCACCTTTGCAAATTTATTTTATTTCTCAAGGGGAGGTGCTTTGTTTCTCAGCAGTGCACTGTTACCCCTAGTGCTACTGTGGTTGCCATGGCAGTTTGCTAGCAAGCAACCTCTTAAATACACTATTACTGGCAAAGAAGTGGTGTCTTTTTGATCACTTTGAGAGATGCTTGTTTTATAGAATATTCTACACCTCACAGTTTGATTTTTTTTTTTTTTTTTTTTCACCCCCCCTTTTTTTTCCCCTAAAACATCATTATTTTTGGATGGATTTTCTGAGTTAGCTTCACCCAATTTTTAAAATTCAATAATTAAACAAACCTCTCAACCCTTCTGCCCCAGTCTACCTCCTTTTAAGAGGCTGTTTTGGTAACTGGTTTGCAAGTGTGATTGAGCCAGGCTTACACATTCTAACAAATTTTTGTAAATTCCAGGCATATGATCCTCCTGTTAAGAATACCTGCAGCAATCTGTCCCATACCCCTGGATAAGTTCTGAGATGTAGCACAGAAGAAAACCCCTGTGCACACATGCCCTTGGGTGTGTGGAAGCTTTTGGTTCCTTTTGTAAATCTTCTGAGCTTTCTGAAAAGTTAGAGATGTCTTTTTTTTTTTTTTTTAATTTAAAAAGTGTTTTCAGACTGGAGCTGGTTACTGTCATGTCTTAAAGAAAAAGATGCAGGGGTTTCATCTGAAAAGAAGGATGTTGTTATTCTTCACACCTAGACACGCAAGGTAATGGGATTAAGGCTAAACTGTAGTTTTTGGCACTTGACTGAGCAAAAAGTGCTGCCTCAACTGAACAGCTAAGGATTATCACAGAAGGTGGTGTGGCCCAGAACCTCTCTCTGTCTGAGACCTTGTTCCTGTGTTGCAGGGTTTTGCAGGCAGTGACAAACCTGCAGCAAATTGTGTGGGTTGTGCTGGCTCATGTGTGGAAAGGTAGGGAAGTGGGATGTTGTGTCTGTGTATTTTCTATGTTTTTAGTCCACCTGCTCTGGGTAGGAATGTTGGCACCTACTGCAAGATTAGATTTACTAAGATATACAGCAGAAGTTGAAGTTGCAGTCAAACCCTTAAGCAAGGTTTGATTTAGCTGCTTACAATTTTTATGAAAGCTCTAGTGAAACTTATTCAGAAGGTTATTCTAATCCTGTTCCAAAATATGAAAATAAAAATGTAATTTAAAACAAATGCCTTGCCAGCCATTGAATACCTAGTGAGCTTGTGCAGTCACTAGTGCAGAGAGAGTCATCAAATCAAATACTGTGGCTGAATTTTTGAAGTGCTCAGATAATTTTATGACCAATAGTAACATTTGTAGTTATGAAAGGTAAGATAAAGATCATCAGCTCTCATGCTTCAAGGCATAAGATAATCACTGCAGTGTCACAGGAGGGATATTTCCCCGCTGAGCAGCATTACACAGTTGGTTATGTTCATTATGAGGTGTGTTCTTTCCTTCGATCTAAACCATTAGCCAAAGAGGTGACACTTGATGGGTGAACTGGTTACTGAGACAAGTCTCATATTATCCATAGAGAGGATAAATATTTCTATATGAAAGGGTTTTGTTGCATCACATATTCCAAGCTGTTGCTTAAAGGAATGTTGATTCACTGGAAATCAAAAGAAAATTGAGTAGTTCCCATTTTGGACTCAGCATCTCTTCAGCTGCTGTGACATGCTTATTGTTTATACAGGTGTATATAGGTGTGTGTTGTTTGCTTAGCTGCAGCTCTCCCCTGCCTTGCTTCTACTTGGAGCCAGCTTCAGAGCCCAGTCTGTAGGTGAAGGTGTGCACATTTTAGTTTCACAGCAGTTGGCAGAAAGACCCTTGGGCTGATGAGTGAAAGGTGGGTCCTGGTTCTGTATGGAGTCAGTGACAGGGTAGCCAGGCACTGCTGGGTCCTGTCCAAGATCTCTGCCTGATGGATTGGACCTAGGTGCCACGTGGCTGTGTGATATTTTTGTGTTATCTGTGTATTTGGAGCTAGCCATGAGAAAGTTAACCATAGTAAGGATATATATAATAATAAGAACAAATCATTATATATATTCACAGTCTTTGTTTATCTAGGCTGAAAGCACCAAGGTTTCCTCGTTTCTTTTCATGTTTTTTTACCCATTTTTGCAATCAGCTTAGAAGCTCTGCTCTAGACACATTTGCAGGTTTTGTTTTGAAAACAGGCAACAAGGAATCTCCATGGGATTTTGCATGAGATCTTTCTAGTCCTTCTCAGAGTCAACTTGAAATTGTCTTGGACATCCCAGAAGTTCATTAGACCTTTTTGCAGCTGTAACATATTTGTACTTTATAATAATTTTATCGAAGAGCTTTCTTCTCCTCCATTTCTTAGAATTGATGAACCTCCAGTTTAAAGCAGAAATCCGTGTCTTCAGTTTGTTTTGTCATGATGTTACACTGTTTGCTTTTAAGTTTCATCCCATGCAGTTTTCTAGTTCACAAGGTCATCTCATTCTTCCTGTGTCACCATCTTGTCCACTTCTATGCTGATAACTGTGTTATCTTTGCATTTCATAATCTAGTCCTTGAACTAAGGTTGCCAATGAATATATTAAACAAGATCAATCCCAGGAGTGACTCTTGAGAAGTACTATTAGTAACATTTCTCCATTTTGAGCAAGTATTTTTTTTCAACTTAAACTCTTGTAGTGCCTCTCAGACAGTTTTCCATCCATATTATTATGTGGGGGTTTTTTTGCTCCTTATTTTTTGTCATTTAAATAATAATTTCTTTTAGGATGCTATCAGATACTCAAATCTAGATGCATTAGTTGTACTGTATTGCTCTTGTCTAAGTAGCCAGATATTTAACTAAGAGAAGACACTTTTCTCAGCTGATCTATTACTGTTGAGAATATATTCTTGTCTCACGTCAATTCTACATCCATGACCTCAATTACTGCCTCTTCCAAAGTCTGCAGTATTCATTGTCAAAATCATATGAATGTGTTTTTATCACTTCTCCTTTCTTGGAATGCTGTCCCGTGTTTTGCACATCCTGATGGTATTTTTGCTTTAGTAATGAGGATCTGGGATGCACAAAGAACAAAGTTTTCAAGTGAAGGTTTGTAAAACTAACTGCTACAGTGGGAAAATTTTAGTTCCCAGTTGTATATGGGTTTCAGTAAAAAAATTGCCACTGAATTTATTTTTTTTTTTATGCTCAGAAAGCTTCTGTCTGTTTGTCATTATTCCGATAAGAAAATGGGACATTTGCCCACATTTAGGGATACACTGAGTTAGCTTTCATTGAATCTTAATGAGAATAAGAGAATCTATAATGAGTTGTTCTCTTTATTTTCCTCATTCTCTTCTGCTTAGGTGAAAAAAAGCCTTTCACTCTTCATTCTGTTTTCCTTTGAAAGACTGAGCTCAGTTACTATTTTTACTGTGTGCCTAACTTAGGAGATGAGCTTATCTTCTTCACCATCTTTTCCTTTTAAGTCTTTTCTTACTACTGATATCTTCTTTGAAGTGCTTTTCATCCTTGTGTTTGTCTCTCTTTAGTTCCAAATAGTTAGAACCTTTTATTAAAGTTATTTCTCTATATTTTTGAGCTCATTGAAGTCCAATCAGTTGTGTTAATTTTCTTAAGCACTTGTTGAGTTGGCTCTGTTAAAGCCCAAACCTTTTTTTGTAGACTTATTTTAATATCCTGATATATATGTGTATATATATATGTATACCTATATATCAATTAACTCATCATATGACTAAGTACACAGTCTTTTGATCCATTTCTTTCTTAGCTAGCTTTTCTGTAGGGTTACTGGTGCTTTTAAACTCTTTACCCCTGATGTTGTCCCACGGAGGTAAAGAACAAGACTGAAAAATTCCAACTCATTTCACATTATGTTCAAACTGCCACCAAAACAAAACAAAACAAAACCAAAACCAAAACCAACCAACCAACCAAATCACAATATAACCCTATCATTTGTGGCATTTGTTCCCTTGTGAGACTGAAAACTCCTGTTTCAGAAATGTCACACTCTCCAAAAAGTAGTTTATTTGTATTACTGATCTCTGCTTTCTGAAGTTGCTCTGAATTCATATATGATTTCTGGTAAGCTTCAACTGTGTTTTTGACATGTGACCCATTTACTAAAAGTAAAAATAAGTCATCCAGCTCAGCTAAATAGCTCCCAAAACCACTGTAAATAATTTCTTGTACTGGACATTTTTGCTCTTTTCGATTTCTAAGACATGAAATCAGGTTGTGTGAACTCTTGGAAAAGCTGCCTTTTCTTCATTCCCTATACAGACAGTCCATATTTATCCTCTGCTTGTTCTTGTACCGAATTTGTCTGCTTCCATTCCTCAGGGAAAACTCCAGGTTGTTTCTGTGGTCTTTAGAAAGCTCTCTAAAATATTTAGGAGTCTGAAAATGACTGGCAATCTCTCTGTTCTTAGCAATACAAACTCAGGATATCAGGTTGGTAGGGAATAAGTTTTATATTTTTTTCATTGTATTTAGTTTATATATATATACATACATATATATATAGGTTATAATGGCATAGCTAGCTGGTAAGGAGGAACAGGTCTAGTATAATAATTTCACACTTGCTTGCCACAGCTATAATAAGGCAAGTTACAATATACTGTGAACCTGCAACCCCTCAAAAAAGCTATGGAAATAGTTGGAGAAATAAAGAAAGATATTGCTACTGCCTTGCAAGAAGTGTGACTGTAATGTGAAGAATGGCATTTATTTATAAGAAGTTGCAGCTTTGATTAACATCCAGGAGTAAATCTGCTTTTTAAAACACAAGTGACTCATCTCAAAAATCTGAGAACTTGCAAACTGTGAAGAGAAAACTTCCCCCCTATCTGCTTCAGCCCCTTGAGAAAAAGTAATATTGGCAGCGAGCAAGTGTGAAGAACAGGACAATGTTGAACCTTCTGGTCTTGACCTCCCTCTTTTTCCATAAAATGAGGTGGGTTTTTTTCAGAGCCTTAAGGGGAAAATGACATCTGAGCACTGAGGCAGATACACTTTACCAAAGGACTCTTCATTGCATGTGAAATAGTTTCACAGTGTAAAAATACCAAACTGTTTGCTGTGCTTTCAGAAGTTGTCACTTCCTCTGAGAGATCACAGGTAAGTATCTCTCTTTGAACTCCATATCTGAGACACAGGAGTGATGACAGACTGATTTTACAAGCCATGATGGAAGGCCAGGCTACTGTGAGAAATCAAGGACACTTTCAAGCTGATTTCTTAAGTGACTATACAATCATGTGTAGGTTGCTTATTGTTCCTCTCAAATTTGGAAGTAATTACCCTGACTTTCTCCTGAATTATGTAATTCCACATGGAATTGGGCTATTCCTGGTGGTTTGTTTTCAAAGGAAGATAATGGTCTGTAGCCTTCTGCCATCATGTCCCCAGGACCCTTCAGTGCTGGGAAAATAAGGATGTGGCTGATGAGGTGAGGAGTTAGAAAGGGCAGACATGGCCTTGTTTCTCCTTTCAGGCTGAACACAACATCACAGCCAACTTCTGCTGGTGAAGCTCGCTGAGTTCTGGCTCAGCCTGTCACAACATCCCTACTAGACTAGGCACCTAATCAAATCTGTATCTTGGAGCACCTTTCCTCTGTCAGTTACAGATGTTTTCTGCAAAAAAACCTTTTGTTAAACTTTGCAGGGCTGAGCTGTAGTGGAGTGGCATATGATCCTGTGTCTCTGCCCTGCCATGACCAGCCTAGGAAGCACTGCCACTGACATTGGCAGCTCATTTATTGTCAGAATGTGGTTGTTGATTGCTGTGGGTTTGTTTCCATTGCTGTCTTATGTTCCCTTGTTTCTTGCTCCAAGTCTTTGCTGTTTGGGTCAAACAGTAGACTTGTAGCAAACAACCAGATAATCTTTGAATTGTTTTATTTATCTCTCTAACAATACAATGAGATAATTTTTTGTTTAACAGTATAACTAAGACTTCAAAACCAAGACTGTGGACACCAGGACTTCTCTTTTCCTGTAATGATGTATACTGAAGAGAATAGTTGTCCAGGTACAAAGCCACAGTGGCATCTGTAGTTGTATGGATAGTCTGGTCCAGTTGGATGGAAAGTTCCAGCCAGGAGAGCCTCTCTGGTTCTGAAAGAGCTCTGAGCTGGTCTGCAGCCATCTGTGTAGCTTTGCCATTGCTACCTGCTGTTCTTTTTACCTGCACAGAAAAAACTGCTTACAATCATCTCTGCTGAAATAGAATTATATCTGTCCAAAAGTGCTTTTGAGTTCAGAAATGTCTTCTGTATTTTATGACTAATTCAGAAATTTATCAGTCAGAGATACTATTGTTTAAAGCCACAATACATGTTTCTTTATATTGTGCATCAGCTTGCAGCAATAGCTAATGTCAAATCAATTCCTTTATGCCTTCAAGATGTTTGGGCCTTTTGGGTTGATTGTAAGATGTGAACTACTGGTTTTTATTTATAAGGACACTAGATAAGTGACATGTTGAAGCAAGCCTGATAAATTGCAACACTGCAAAAATGTAAACCAGAGAGATTTGTGCTCAAATATAGGAACAGTTTTCCTATCAGTGAAAAGAGAAAAAAAACCCCTCAAAACCAAACTAAAGCAAGGTTCTCTTTGGTCACCTCAGAAACTGGCTCTTCTCCTGTCAGTAGATATTAGAATTATTATAAAAATATTTTACTGTTATTATCTTGCACCTCATGACCTGAGTCTTGTCCTTGAGCTAAAGAGCATCCTCTGCCCATCATCTGGAGATGGTGTGTCTTCCTTGTATTTTAAGTAATAGCAGCTTTAGGAGGGATTAACAGAGTACAAGAATCTAGTACTTAGTTGGGAAAGAGCAAGCAGATTTGTAGGGACTAGAATCAGTGCAAATTGTGCACAATGTAACTGTGTTTATAAGAATTTCTTATCAGTTTTCCTTTGGTTAGAAAGTCTTCATGCCACCAAGTAAACATCATAGTAGTTTAACCACAGTGATTACACTGTTCCTGTATTTTTTTTTTTTTTTTCACTTCATGTTTTCACTAAAACTGTTTTAATGGAATCTGGTTCTGAGAGAATTTTCCAAGGTCAAAGCAGCAAGTGATTTTACCCTTCCAAAATCTTTGTGAAGAGTTCCAGAGCATGTGACAAATTGAGGCGAATGGCATGTGCAGTTAGATAATTGAAAATTAAAAAATAGAAAGCTATTCAGAAATGATTGTAAAAATGATGAAGGAGTTGCAGGAACTGATTTATGAGGGAAGCACTGGAGTTGGATATGTATAGCTTGGTTGAAGGGATAGAATGAACATGACTGTCTTAAAATATGTGCATGAACATAGAACTGCTTTTTGTGAATTCAGGATTGTGGACTAGACAAAAGAAGAGCTTTAGGGCTGCCAAAGTAATGACAAAGTAGAACTAAGGAACAAATTTGTTAAGATTTCTGACAACCTAGCAGGTAAATAGAAACTGATTGTTAAGAAGAAATTTCCATATATATTCAGCTGTTCTTTATTGGAAGAAGGTGGATGACTTTAACAAAAACAAAGTCTTTTTTAATCTTGGATATCAATATTTTGTGAGAAAGCTGCATGTGCTCTGTGTACAAATCTTGTTACTGTGCATTACTAATTTTTCCTTGACATTTATTATACTCAGAAATATGGATGCAGCCTAGATACAGCAGTCACTCCTTTCTTTTGATTTAATAGAATGTCAAGTGAATTGCCTCAAAAAGGCTGGCAGTTGTTTTAAATGATGGTTTTATTACTCGATAGTTGTTCAGTACATCACTCACCTTAATGAAAAACAATGCCTAACAAATTAAAATTGCATCTGTCAGCTGCTAAAATAACAATTATTAGCATCATTCTTTCAGCACTTAATAGAATGGAAAGTTGAAAACAAAATTCTTGATTTTTGTCTTTCTGCCTTAAATGGGTTTCTGATTCTCTGTTCTTTAGTGCTTATCAGATAGCAAACTTGGTGACGTTGTTGCTTAGTTTTTCACAGGCTAAAGGAAATAAAATTTAAGTAAATTAAGTAGGTTGACCTTGGCTAGCTGCTAGGTGCCCCCCAAACTGCTCTATCACCCCCTCT